>PVKS010031666.1:0-23243 GCA_004027875.1 Aplodontia rufa | reverse complement strand
AATGTGGTCAACGGTTGGCTCCCCTCCATCCCTGGATGTGGCTCCTGCCACTATCTCACCAAATGGGACTGTGGCGGGTCACAGCTCTGCAGTGTGCATTTTCCTGGTGACTGGCATGGACATTGGCAGGTTCTGTGTTCCCGGCCATGCATTTCTTCTCATCGGCAGAGGTCTTGCCTCCTCCAACTGTGGGACTGTTACTTGCCCTGGACACTGATCCTAAGCACAACGGTGCCCGCTCTGCGCCTGTGCAGCATTTGTGCATGGCGTCCTGTGGTTGGAGATGCAAAATCCAGTGTCACTACTTCTCTCTGACTTTTGCTTGGTGTTTTCTGTGTAGGAAACCTTTCCCTACCCCATAGTCACAGAAACACTCCTAAAATCACTCTAGGCCTCTTCTTTTACTTCTTTCTCCTCATTCTGTTTCTGACACACAGAAGTATCTTAAAATTATGCTTGAGCCTGGCTGTGTTTCCTTGGCTTCCTTCTTCTATATTTCATGTGTCATTGATCTGCATGTGGAGCTAATGGAGCGCAGCAAATCGTCAGCTGGCAGCTCCAGGCTGCAGGACAGGGCATGGTGGGAACAAAGGGGTCCACGCAGCCAGTGCAGGTGGGGGATATTGGGGGGCTATTCAGGGCTGCAGGACTGGGCAGGGTGGGAGGCAGGGGTTCCTGTGCAGCCAGTGCAGGTGGGGGAGGTGAGGGGGCTGTTCAGGGCTCCAGGACTGGAGGACCTTGGCCTCCGCAGGGAGCCTAACTCCAAAGCTCAGCTCCCAGGCCTCTGTTGTCATTCCTAAGTCAGCAGAGGTAGCTCAGAATCTGCCAAGGGATGTATGCTCAGGGGCAGGGGTGTTGATCCCCCAGCTGCTGGCCTAAAGTCACCTGGCCTTCTTCAGCCAGGAAGCAGGGGCTCTATCAGGATTCAGGGTTCCTGAACAATTCTTCTGTCTTCAGGAGCCACCTCTTTAAAATGAAGCTCCAGGCTTAAAAGCCACAAAGGCAGGGGGACACTTGCAGAGGATGTCCTTCCCCCAAGCTCTCCTCTGTGCTTCTGTGACTTGCACTCTTCCTGGCTTGGACTTGCTGCCTGTGTCCCCAGGCTGAATCCTGCCTGGCACCGTTCATCCCAGACCAGCGGCGGGGCACCTAGTGAAGGACATCTCTGCCTGCCCGCACCCTGGTTCTGTGCTGTCCCTGGGAACAGCCTGCAGGAACGGCGTGTGACAGATGAGACCGCGGCAGGGCACTGGGCACTCTGTCCTGCATGGCACATTTTCTCTGAACTCTCCTCCCACAAATGCTCTGGTCAGAACCCCTGTTTTCTCTCACAGGTGAGTTTGAGTTTGGAGGACACGAAGGGCCAGGGCAGGAGGCACACCCTTAGATTGATGGTGACCGTCTCTCAAATGCAGTTGGATGCTGTGAAAGCCCCTGGCCCTGGACAGCTGTGGTCATCTTCCCACCTCACACTGGCCCCTTCTGGGACCTGCTTTCCATCCTTTGGACCCCTCCTTCCATGGCTCCCCACGCTCTTTCTAGCCTCTCAGATGCCAGCAACCCTGGACCCTGGTCTGTTCTATTTCTCCTGTCCCCACATGCCATCCACCCTGGCTCTTCTCTTGTTCACCTAGTCCCCACTGGATAGAAGCCACGTGCACAGCTGCAGTCAGGAAGGGATGCAGGATAAACGCGGGCGAGCTGTGGTGCAGAGGCCTCCTGGCTGGAGAGGGCAGCACTGGCGACTCAGGGAGCTGGATATTGAGGCTGCCGGCCTCCAGCAGCCACCAGAAAGCCACACCTCAGAAAGCTCCACCCACCCCAAATGGGAAGTGCTCTGGGAAGGGGAAGCCATGCTCAGTGGGACCTTTCTGCTCCCTCCGGAAGGGCACTCAGGGCTCCCCCAACCAGGCCCCTGCACTCTGGCCTCCCTGCTTCACTCACAATCTCAGTTCTGCGTGTAGGTCTCAGACTGCCTCCGGCATCCACGCAGCCCGCCCTCGGCCTCCCATTGCCAGCACACCCTGCTTGGGTTTGGACAGCTATGTGCTTAGCCCAGAAGAATCAGAACCTGGATGCCCGGGGACTCAAGCTGGTCCCTCTGAGCTGCAGTGGGTCTGATGCAAAGAAGCAGCAGGAGTCAGCAGGGCGTGGTTTCACATGCACATGAAACCACCTTGCTCGGCACGGACGTCCCACGGTAACACACACACATTTAGGTTTGGGGCATCACTTAAGGCTCCCAAGAATTGCCAACAGGGAGCTCCTGGCCACCCCTCCCCAGCTGGCCCAACAGTGGCATCTTGTGAGAAGCGATGGCGGGAACAGGGCGTCACCACCTGAGACTGAGACTTATAGGCCTCTCAAGTGTCAAATGCTGCTTGCATTACAGAGAGGAGAGAAAGAAACAATTTTCATTTAGTTTTTCATGTGACTTTCATTGCTCCGAGACTTTTTGTTGTATATGTGGTGCTGGAGTTTGAACCCGTGTACTTGCGCATGCCAGGCAAGCACTATAGCCCCTGAGCCACTGCTCCAGCCCCGGGTTGCTCCTTCTTGCAGGTCCGTGCACCCTGGCAGATGGCCACACTGGCCAATGAGGTGTTTGGCCACACCTGTGCACGATCCCATCCACAAACCCAACAGGGAAAAGAGGAGCTTCTCTTGTGTGTTTCCCAGCAAAAGCCAACGGAGGGGCAGCCAGTCCCAGCTGTGCAGAATGAGGTGAGGGTCCACAGTTCGTGGGTGGTCCAACTCCGGCCTCGAGAGCCCCAATCCCAGTGAAATGCAAGGACATTAGCTGTGTCAGGCCGTGCTCAGGGTTGGGCTCCTGCAGGGCTGCGGCTGTGGAATAGCACCAAATTTGAGAGGAGGCGGAACCCACGGGCACCTTTCACTAGCACAATGCTGATGGATTTCCCAAGGCTCTGGTGTGAACTGCAAACGAGGTTGCCGCTCTAGGGACACGAATGTGAGTTTGCTGTGTAGTTAATTGTGGCTAACGGGAAACTAGTGGATATATGCCAATATTTATGCACACGGCAATGCTGTCCAGGGTCTGTGCCCTGGGGGACTTAGCTCAGCGTGGCCATCCTCCAAAGACTACACACAGAGCAATTTAGACTGCTTTGCACATTGGGTGGAAATAAATTTGAATATTAATATTAATGGTGTCAAGGGTTTGTAATCAGACTCCATGCTCCTAAATTTAGACCCAGTGGTGTGTCCTGAAGAAGGAGCAGGTTGGGAGAGCTGCAGAAGCCACTCTGGCAGGGGGCTAATAGCTCAGCCGTTCACCTCTGCTGGCATCTGGAGGGCTTTTTATGAGCATTAGGATGTAGTAAATTGAAATGTGAAAGATGCAGTCTAACAAGTCCCCAAAGGGCCTGGCAGAACCTGCTGACTACCCAGGTGTGGTGCCCAAGTCTAAGTTGGAGAGGAGGGCTCCATCCCACAATGCATTGTGGGGATGGCTCTTAAGAGTCGGTGAGGCCAGAAGGATGGGGAGGGGCTGAGCACAATGGGCCTTCCCGGAGCCTGGTGTCATGCCCTACTGGCTCAGAGCATCTGGGGACAAGTGCAGTGACCAGGAATGGCACCAGGCAGGGCACCTGTAGCATCCACAGTTCCTTGTCCAGCCTGGTCTATAAGCATGTCCACTCTGTCCAGACAGAAGACTCCACTTCAGGGAGCTCCCATAGCTGCGGCTGATCAGGCATTAAGAACCCTTCACTTCCCTCTTCAGCCATCTGATCTGGATACCCCTCTCCTTGGCTTGCACCTCTCCTGGTCCTTGTGGCTTGTCTGGTGGGGTCACCAAGTCCATCCCCGAGGGCTCAGAGCCCTGGTTTATCATGTCCTTGGGATGCAGGCTCTGAGGCACCCATGTGCCCATCAGGTGGCTGGGGCCTCCAGGGGCTCGCAGGGGTGTCCGTGCTTCTCTCATCCCCACTACAGGCAAGCTCTCCATATGGGCAGCTGAAACATGCAGGGCCAGGACCTGTTCTGCATGCAGCATGTTTGATTCAGGCAGAGGGCAGAAGCACAATGGCTGGAGCATGGAGAAGGGTTTCGGGAAGGGGTGAGGCTGTGGCATGGGACTGTGACTTACTGCTCCTTTCCAGAGCCTGAAGAGGGGCTGTGAGGGACAGAACTATCTACCCGCTGCCCCTCAGAAGCACGAAGGCCCTCATCGTGTAGGGCACTGGTGGGAATGTGCCACTGCCCCTTCTGTGCCTGGGAAGCCTCTCTCAAGTCAGGAGAGCGATGGAGAAAAGTGTCTCCCTTCACTCAAGTGGTCCACCATCTAGAAGCACTGGTGTCCCCTGCCTGGGGAGGGAGGCTCCCCTGTGCCCTTGGGGCACGTGTGGGTTCTGACGGCAGAAGAAGGTGGGCAGAGGCCTGGGCAGAAGCCAACTGGAGGGGGCTCGGTGGAGACCAGAGGGCCAGGCTCCGTGCACACACAGCTCAGGCCTGGGCAGGTGTCTACCCTCCTGCCTGGAAGCTCCTTTCCTACCAGGGTCCCTTGTGGGGTCATGTCCCTCCCTGGGCTATGCACCTCACCCCAGCAGGCAGGTGGATGGCACCTGTTTCCCTCGGCTCATCTGTTTCCTGGGAAGCTGGGGAGGAATTCTGCTGAGAGGCAGCTGAGCAGCATGCAGGGAGACTCCTGAGGCAGGACGAAGGCAGGGTTGGGTCTGGTCAGCAGCCCCGATGACCCGTGAGAGGTGCTGGCATGGAGGGCAGTGGGAGGGCACTTGAGCCTGCAAAGGGAGGTTCCTGGGTGCTCTGGTGCCAGCTGCCCCCTTGCCCAGCTGAACAGAGCTCCTCAGACTGGGCGTGGGTTTCTGGAAGCAAGGATGCAGATGAAGGCCAGCCTCTGTGCCGCTGTTTCTCCCTCCTTGATGGATGAGTGATGCAGAAGGGAGGAGAGGTCCCTGGCCCACACTGGGTGGGAGAACACGCTGGCTGGGTCTCAGGGAGGTCACCCCCCCTCCAAATGGCCAGTGTCCTTGGGAGGAAGGAGCTCGGCTCTGCTCTCTGGCTCTGAGCCTCACAGTGGCTCATGGTGGAGGAGCAGTGGCAACTGCCTCCCACCCTGAGAAGGTTATGGGTGACAGTGTCCCCTTGAAGGGGCTGCCCCAGGTCCAACACTCTGTCCCAAGCTGACAGCAGAACAACTGTGGTGAGACCTCAGCACCCGAGTGGACCCCTGTGGTTCCCAGATGCCACAGCTTGTCAACCTGGTCCCAGGGCTGACACCACCCTCTGGCAGCTTTGCAGAGTTCAGGAGTCTTGTAGGAGATGCATCGGGGCCTGCCCACTCCCCTGTACACCCCTGGGTCCACACTGCAGAGGGCACTGG
This sequence comes from Aplodontia rufa, assembly GCA_004027875.1. Taxonomy (NCBI): domain Eukaryota; kingdom Metazoa; phylum Chordata; class Mammalia; order Rodentia; family Aplodontiidae; genus Aplodontia; species Aplodontia rufa. The sequence goes on along the minus strand of PVKS010031666.1, from coordinate 17,878 downwards.
TGCAGATCCCCAGGTGTTCGAATCTTTTGGAGAGGACAGATGTCTCCAGGGGAAAGGAAAGAACATGGTGGTCAGGAGTAACCTCAACCTCCTCCTGTGCCCCCACCCTGAAGGCTTCTACTGCAGGTGAGGGACGGTGCGTACAGGCACAGGTCCCTGCCTCTCCTTCTCTCTGTCTGGCTCTCTGTTGCCATGGTGACGGAAACAGCAATGTCACCTCCCTCCTTTGCCTCCTTCAGAGCACTTGTGGGGGTGGTGCTGAACTTCTTTTGAGCACTGCTCCTTAGTGTCCAGAAAACCATAACCATGGGAAAGGGGCACAGGACAGGGAGGAAAGCCAACACCAGCCGTGAGCCAGGCCACCACCTGGTGCTGGTGACCCCTGATGTGCTGTATCCACACCAAGGGACCAGGTCCTGGGGAGACTGCCCAATTCCCCTGCAGGCCAGCTTGGAGAAGTCAGGTGGGTTGATCCATACAGGCCAGGACTTATCCCAGGCCAGAGAGTGCTGGCCACAGCTTTCTAGAGCTTAGCAGACCGCAGGCCACCACCTTCCTCTCTTTTAGAGAGAGAAGTAGGACAGAGAGGGTTAGGGAAGAGCAATGCAAGGAGGGAGAGGAAGGCAGAAAGGAGGGAGGAAGGGAAGGAGAGGAGGAGGGGATCCTTGCTGGACTGTTCACCCTTGAGTTTCCTACTGGACATTCTGGCTGTATCCTCCAGGAAGAGTCATGAACAACTGGCAAACAAGGGAGATGGGGAGAATCCGTGACTTCACACATGACCTAGAAAGTGGGCCTGCTTTTCTGCTGTTGGTGGTGCAAGCTGTGCCTGCTGGTCCTGGGTACCGACTTGGGTGGGGGGCACCCAGCAGCACTGTCTCTGCTGCTGCACTCTGAGCTCTTGCAGAAGAGACAGAATTCAACCATTAGATGCACAATAAATTAATTAGCAGCCTCCTGTGATTATGCAAGGGGCATAGCCTCTCGCTAACTCTCTTTTTTCGCTTGTTCATTTTTTTCCTATTAAACACCAAGGTCAGCCATGGATTAGTCTCAAGTTATTATGAAACCCAAAGAAATCTGCGTGGTTGTCCCCCCTGCTTCAAGTCCAAGGAAAGTAAGTCTGACTCCCAAAGCCCCCAGCGTAGACAACTGTCTACGCTGTCCACTGACAGCCCGCTTCAGGGCGCATGAGGGGAAGTAGCATCACGTGGCATGGCCAAGTCTCCCCCAGTTCCCTTTCATTTAGCTCCCCACGGTCCCCCAGGCATGGGCAGTCTCCCCACAAGACCCTTTTGCAGAAACAGAACGAGAACAAGCACCCTTGTGCCTGGGTACCCGTCTCCACCACACTCATTTTGTCCACTTTGCTCCCTGACCTTGTGGCTCCAATCGTGAGTAGTTTAAATGTCAGCTGGGTCCCGTTGTCACATCCACGTTGGCTCCTCACTGGATTCCCAGAATCTGCAGGAGCCGAGCAGAGCACTCTTCTGGGCAGCCGTTCTGAGGGGGTCTGTGGTGACCTGGGGCGTCCAGGACAGCCAGGGGAGGTGGCAGGGTGGCGGCCCTCAGGGCCTCCTGACACAGGCTCCAAAGGTCCCCAGCACGTAACAGCCTTGTCAAGGTGAAGCCCCTACAGGGCGTCTTCCCGATGAGCAGCTCCAGGAGAGAAACCCAGAGGAGAAAGGCCATGGGGAGGCAGGGAACGGCACCGAGCCTGGGAGCAGAAACAGTGTGGTGTGGAGAAGCTTTGCGGGAGAGAGGGGACCAGTGCTCCGGGGCCTGACTCTGCATTGCAGATCAGGGAGGATGTTGCCATTGGCTTGGAGCCTGCTGCCACCACTTGAAGGCAGGGCCTGCGGGTCACCCTCCCCATGGCACACCTCTGCTTCCTGAGCTGTGTGGTTGCAGTGCTGCCCTGCACGCCCCGTGGGAAGGTCCACATAGAGAATTCTGTCTCTTCTGCATGAGCTCAGAGTGCTTGTTATTTGGTCCACCCCTTCATGATAAGCAGGCTGGAGCCACGTTTTACAGAGCTCTGTAAAAAAAAGCCTCGCCTCAGTTGGTCTCAGGATCAACTAGTTGAGGGTTAGCCTGGCCTCTCCCAGGGTGGGCGCCTCACCAGGTCAGCAGTCAGGCGCTTGCCATCCTAGGGCAAAAGGTTGTGTAGAGTTTCCATGTGGACATGCCCTTATCTCATCACCTCCTCCTTCCAGCTGATATTTAATGAAGACTCCAGGACTGGGGTGATCAAGTCAAGTGCTGGGTGTGCTAACTCACACAGCTCTGTAGACTCGCTCAGTGACCTAAGTACCCAGGGAGGCATGGAAGCCACTGTCACATGTGTCCAGTACATCTGATCACCTTCAGGGATAGCCAGGTGGGCAGCACACAGGTGGAGTGGCAGCCTCCTTGATGAGCACAGATTTTTTCAGAACCACACATCTATTTAGTAACTGTCTGCCCTGCTTCTGTTTAGGATTGCCTCCCTGTAGGGTGCCATCCTGGGTGCTGGGTGGTGGCTGGGACATGGAGAATTGGGATAGGCCATGTCCTGAGGAAGCACGGGTGGCATAGGAAGTGAGACCACAGTATAAGAAGGAGGAATTAAAGGTAAGAGAGTCCACACCCTCACTGGTCTGCATGAGAGGGTGGGGAGTGCATGGGTCCACCATGGTGGACAGCAGCGCACACCCAGACATGCCAAGTAGAGGGCCACTGGGGAGCCCACCACGGCACATGTGGGAAGAGCTGGGCACCAGGCTGAGGGGAGAAGCAGACCCCTTGAAGAAAGCCACAGGATGGTACACGTGAGTTAGCTTCAACAGTGCATGTTTATAATGGCGACAGAGGACCACGAACTACAAATCTAAAGGTCCCCAAATGCCAAAAAGACATCCCAGTTGTGCTAGCTGCTTGGCGCAGCAGCCAAGGAAAGGCATGCTTTCCTGGGGGCACGGAGGGACGGGGCTCTGGGGAGGAGGGTGTGTTGGTGGAGATGGCAGGTGAAGGAAGCACTGGCATGTGGTGAGATGGAGGGACCCAGGGGCCCTGGTGGAGACAGGCTGGATTCTCATTGCACATATATGATTAGCTGAATAATAATGAGTTGCCAGGCATGATGAACTGAACTCAATCTCCAGTTCCCCTTTCCTTCCCACTGGCCAGGTTGACACTGGCTCCAACCATAAAACCACACAGCTGGTCTTTGCAGCATTGCCAGTCCCCGTAACTTGGCAATCTAGGGTCTCTCCATGTGTCACCGGTTAGCTTGAACTCAAAGGTGACGTCAAGGACGAGTGTAAGTCTCCATTGGTTTCTTAGTCAGATTTGCATCACTGTGACTAAAGACCCAAAAGAACCTCATAGAGGAGGAAAAGCTTATTTGGTTCCTGGTTCCAGAGGTTCCATCCAAGGTCAGTCAACTCCATGGCACTGGCCCACGGTGAGGCAGAACATCATGGCGGAAGGATGGAGTGGAGGAAAACAGCTCAGGACACGGGAGCCAGGAAGCAAAGAGAGCGCTTCTGGCTGCAGAAACCCCAGAGGCACACCCCTGTAACCCACCTCCTCCAGCCGCACCCTGCCTGCCTACGTTACCACCTCGTTAGTCCATCCAAGTGGATTAATCCGCCATCAGTTCACGGCTCTCATAATCTAATCATTTTGCCTCTGAACATTCCTGCACTGAGATCCGGGGAGACACCTCATATCCAAGCTGTAACGGTTAGGAAACCCAGAGTTCAGATGCTCTTGCAGGAAACAAGGAGAAAGGCAGATCCATCATTTATTATGCAGCAGTTAGTTATTCAAGATGCATAGAAATTGGGTTCATGGTCGCTGTCATTTCTAGTGCATCAAGAATTATTAAGTCCTCAGTGCTCTCTGAGATTATGAAGGAGAAGTTGAGCACAGGCACACAGAGTTTATTGTCTGCTGCTGGCAGTAATAATCCTAGAGCCACCGGCAGAGAACAGTCCTCAAAAGGTCACCAAAGAAGCTGACGTCACAGCTTCAAACGGATGCTCCTCTGATGAAGAGCTTCTGGCAGGGGACATCATTTTCCCCAGATGTCCACACGGAGGCCCCAAGGGTGAGCTGCACCTTCAGGGGGTTGCTGCCTGAGTGCGGCTGTGTGGCCCATTGGCTCCTCATTTCCCCAGCCTCGTGCAGGGGGACTCGGGCTTGCACAGAAGTCTCACTGCAGGTTTAAGTCCTGTTTTTCTGCTAGGATGGGAAGTTGAATGAAAAATATGGTAATTTTGGCATTTGAGAGAAAATAAACAGGTCAGCTTCCTAAGACTCTTGTTTACTTGCGTTCATTCTAAAGGAAGTTTCTCTTGGTGGGAGGACATTCTGGCAGGAAATCGGGAGTCCTTTCTCTGAGGTTTCCTGTGCACCCTGCACTTGGAATTTCTAAAAGCACGATGTCACACAATCTCATTAATGTGTGGTTCATGCACGGATTCTCCTCCACAAAACTGGGTAAAACAAGTCCTACAGTCATGTTGCAGCCTCCAGGATCTTCACGATGGTGGTAGGGATTAAAGAAAGCTGCTTTGCTGTTATTGGTGGTTTCTGGTGACATAAGCGAGGTGCACAGGCAGTGTCACGCAGGTGGAAGGGTCTGTTGAGTTTTTTTCAGCCCCGGGTGCAGCAAGAATCCAGCAGAGCTGTGGTCTTGGTGAAAGATGGTGACTCTGGGCACATCCTCAGCAAGATCCCACTCTGTGGGAATGTGGGTGGAGAATGTGGCTCCCTTTGTCCCATTTGAAGACAGGGATTTGAACACTTGGGCTGGCCTGAACACAAGGCCCACGATGCCTGGACATGTCCTGCTCCACCCTCCTCTCGAGCAAGCCAGGGGCCACGTTGAGGAGGGAAAGCGCTGGGCCACTAGGGTCCTGCGGGGACGCGCAGAGCGTGGGGCCTGGGCAGAGGTTGGGGAGCCGCTCCTGCGCAGTGATGCAGGCCCCTCCAGCGCTGCTGGGAGCCCCGATTTTGTCCTACCTCTGCGCCCAGCTGGCATCAGCTCCCTTATTTCAGCTTCTCTGTTGCAGAAGCAAGCTCTTCCTGCCTCTCTCATCCTCCTGCTTGTGTTCTGACTTTAAAGGATGCACCTATCTTTGAAACTGTGGAGGTTCTTTTCAAGAGCAGCTCTGTTGGAGAAGCCTCCGTGCTCAGCATGCAGAGAGTAGCAGCTGGCGACCTGACCGGTGGCAGCTTTGGTGCAAGGAGCTCCACCTGCCCTTGTGCGCCTGCACTGGCTCTCAGATCATGCTCCAGGATTTTGTGCCTGGAACGTGTCTCGTCTACCACCCTGGAATTCACCAAAGTCACAAGGAACCAAATTACTGCACGTCAGATCTGTTCAAGAAATGAGAATATCACATTTTCTCCTCTGAAATCCTTTTGCTTAAAAAATAACTTCTTAAGTGTTTGCTTGAGTTTTGTATATAAACTTTGCCCTGGGGAAACTGATGGGGAGGGTATAATATCTGGCCTGGCTGGCCTGGGAGCCTGGCTGATGTCGGGCAGTGTGGGCACCATGGTCAGAAGCTGCGGTCACCAGGCAGAGGTGTCAGAGAAGCATGGGGCAGTGTGGATCTGTCTCAGATGTGCTTATGCAGCAGAGGCCCGGACAGTCTTGACTTCCTGGTGAGAAAGGAGTGTGGCATCTTCCAGGGAGATGGAGCTGGTGGACTTTCCCCTGTTCTTCATTGTAAGTGCCACAGAAAACCCCGGCTGTCATACACATCACAGACATGAGACTCCGAAGGAGAGGAGAGGAAGGTGGAGGCACAGGGGACCTCTGGCCCTGAGGACCACACAGTGTCGAGTCCCTGCACTTTCCTGCTGCTTTGTACTTCTGGGATTTGGAATTAAGGAAGCCAGTGACCCCACTGGCTTCGCGGAAGCCATCCAGCCACAGGTCTGGGAGAGGCGGCCTCTCCGTCCACACTATGAGGCTGGGCAGGGGCCTGATATCCACACACACCTGGCTGTACTGGGGATCTGCAGCCCCCACAGGGTGAGGCAGAAGAAGGCTGATAGGAGCCGGACTTTCATTACCCCTGGACCATAAGGCTGTTGTCCGCAGTCAAGTTTTCAGAGAGGATCATGACTGGACTTCCACAGCCAACCAGCAGCAGGAAGTGCCCTGTCCTTCTGTGGCATGGGGACCTTCACCACTGCTGGAGGTGACAGGGCCACCACACTGTACTGTCAATGGCCATCACATGGGGGCAGTGAGGGACACCAGCCCCTTCCATCCCCGGGGGTGTCAATGGTGGTGCATGGAACAGAACTCAGGCTGAAAAGGTGCTCCTGCGTGTGTCGTTGGAGCTCACATGGTCACCCTGCCTTCTCCTGTGGGAGTGGGACCGCCCAACAGAAGACACGAGCTGTGGCCAGCATCTCATCATGCTCCAGCGGCCAGGTGCTAATAGGAAACCACTCACTCCCAAAACCAGAGATACCTCCAACTGCACTCGACAAAATCAGTCTGTGCCAAGACTGAGATGACCGTGTGTGACAACTGGGGCAAAGACTTTAAACCAGCCGTCAAGAGACGGTTCTGTGAGCAATCGTGAGCACGCGTGAAATGAGGAAGTGGGAGACTGCAATCGTGAGAAGTGGGAGACCGCAATCATGGGCACGCTTGAGATGGAGAAGTAGGAGACCGATAGAACAAACCAGCGGATATTGTAGGACTGAAAAATATAATAGCAAAATAAATCACTAAAGTGAACAATGAAGAGGGCCAAAAAAAATTTGTATTGAATTTTACCTGGAAGACTATATGCAATTTAAAAACAGACACAGAATCATTCAATATAAACAACAGAAAATAGAAAAAAATGAACCGACTCAGGGACCTGTAGGACAAGAACAAAAGATCTAAGGTTGGTGTGAACATCCTGCAGAGGAGAAGGGAAGGATGGAACGAAGAAGTGTCAAAGAAATAGCAGAGGAAAACTCTCCACCGCAGGAAGGTGGAACTGTCGGCTAATGCTGAGCAAATCCCAAATCTGGCAAACAAGGGGAAAAACACATCAAGACACATGGTCATCAAACTTATGAAAACCAAAGACAAAGAACGTATTTTCAAAACAGCGAGAGAAAACAGACACCTTGGTTATGACGGAAATGATGCAGTGAGAGTCATTTGCCATGGGCGTGGTGGAGCCCATGAAAGGTTCCGCAAGGTGCTTCACTGTTGAAAGACACTGAAGTACAAAGCAGCAGCCCAGACTCCTGAATCTGCAGTGTTCTTGAGCCTCAAGGAGAGACGAGGACTTGCATCGGGTGGGGTAGAACACTAGGGCACCCGGATGCCTGTGGGCTCACTTCCAAAGGGTGAGGTCGAACGAGGAAAGAACGAACTGTGGGTCACAAGGAAGGAAAGGACCCACCCGGGACAGGAGAACCTGGGTCAGCAGCATGTCCCTGGCTTCCCAGCAAGACAAAAACAGCTTCAAGGTGCACCGTCCTGTGACCCAGAGCAGCACGCCGCGGCGATCATCCCAGAGGGGAAGCAGATTCACAGGAAACCCACGCCCCCATGCTCCAGGCAGCTAGATCTGCAATTGCCCCAACTAGAAATGATCCAGGTGATCTTTGCAGGGCAGCATCGAGTAAGCTGGGTGCACCCAACACAGAACAGTGCTCCCCAGTGGAAACGAGTGGACGGCTCATCCGCTGGACAACTGCGACTCTCCAGCGATCAGTCCTGTCCCGAAGCTTGCACACTGCCTGCCTCCACCTATCTAGCACGCTGGAAAGGAGAAAGCTGCAGGGCAGTCCACCAGCGACCAGAGTCTGAGGAAGGGGTGCTGAGGGGTGGACCATGCTGCAGCTGGCGACCTCTGCCGTGTCCTCGCAGGCTGGAAAGGCTCCGTTTCAGCAGCATTCCTTCACACATCCCTGCCATGGCATTGCTACATGGAAGAAAACAACCAAGGGCACCCATGACCTTTCCGTATTACTTCTTAAAATTGCATGTGAATCTTCAGATGCCTCAAAATTAAAGTGTAATTAAAATTTTGAAGCAGAAAAGAGAATCTGGAGATGCCCAGAACCTCTGCAGACTCCTGTGAGGAGCCATTGGCTCAGGTGACATATCACCGAGGAGACTTTCCAGAATGTGGATTCCCAGGGGGTCCACGAGGGAGCGCTTCTGCTAGTGACAGAGAAGGAGGGGCAGCCTGACCCTAGCTGAGCTCCTTGAGGACAGCAGACTCTGGCCAGACGACTCAGAACCTGCGAGCTCTAAGCCTCTTGCAAACAAGAATGTTAAAGTCAGCATTTTCAGCAGTCACAGCCACACAATTGAAAGCCAGCATCAATTAGATGTCAAGAGTGACAGCCATGGAGCCTGGCCCTTCTTGCTTTTGACCTCGAGTTTAAGCCCAGCTTTCAGCAGCCTCCTTGTGTGCTATTGCTTCAATACGTTATTAAAGTTCACTTTTTCCTTGTCCCAGCTAAGATTTGTATCAATCACTTTATGAGAATCGGGAATCAATTGTTGCATAAGAAATGAAAGCTAAATGATACTTCCTTCTAAACATAGCCTCGGTCTTTACTGAAGATATTCATTTCTATGCAATAAAACACAACTGTCTGCAAACTGCTGAGACTGACCAGGTGGCAGTTCTGTGATTAAAAAAGAGTCAAGGACCACGGAACATCTAGAGTCACAACTTTATAAATGATTTTCCCTAAAGGAATTATTTGAAGAGTGTATTTTATGACATCTATGTATTATGCACTTTTCAAAACAGGGCAGTAGATGCTGACCTTAGGAAACAACAGTGTGTGGGGTGTGGGGCGAGCTCATGCCTGAGCCTTCACAGGGTGCAATGACAGTCGTCCGTATTTGAGAACAACCTAGCTAGAGCACACCAACACCAGAAAGCTCCAGGGGCAATTCCCCTAGCTACAGAGTGTGGTAAGGACCTGCCTTTCCTTCTGTGCAATGCCCCTAGCCCCCAAGTGCCAGTGAGCTGATCACGTGTCCAGGAGGACAGCAGCCAGGTGGCTGCTGGCTCATTAGGCAATGGTGAATCCTGGCTCTGACTCTGCCTCTCGGCTGAGGGCCTAGGAGTGAATCTGGCAGCAGTGCTGGCCCTGTGCTCTGAGGAGATGGGCCTGGCACAGAAGACGGAGGCCCCGCCTGTCCTGTGACTGCAGTGCCACCAGTCCCATCAACTGGTGGCACAAGAGTCAGATGCCACTACTGACCAGCCGGTCTCCCTCGCGGAGGCCTCGAGACTGTGCGCCTCTGCAGGCCTGTCCACCAGGGATGTCCCCTCAGCAGCCATGCCTAGCCTGGACAACCCCGTGCCCCAGCCCCTGCCACAGGCTGCAGGGCAGGGATGAAGGGACATGGCAGCCAGACGCACTGCCATTCCTGAAGAAAGAGGAAAAAGGCTGAAATGTACCCAGTCACACAGCGATCTGTGTACTGCATTAGAAATGAGTATCTTTGATAAAGAGAAATGACCACACTGGGAAGGAAGTACCTTTCAGCCTTTATTTTCTCAAGCAACACTGAATTCCCAGTTATCAAAAAATAATTGTTGCAAGCCTTGATGACAAGAGGCGGCCCTTTCAGAAGCTGGCACCCAGCACCCTTCTCCTGAGAGGTGCCTTTCTCCGGGTTTATCCAGCAGCCGCCAACCCTAAAGCCCGGCTTCCTGTGTGGGACTTCAGGGTGGCAGCCCGGTGAAGCAGGTGCATCAGGTGGGGTTAGATGGTGAAGAGTGGCCTCCCTTCATTCTCTGCTGGACTCCCAAGACCTCCTCCTGCTGCCCCGGAAGCAGCTCTCCTGGGGTCACAGAGCACTGGCCTTTGTATCGCTTCAAGTCGTCTCTGGTGACTCTGTGCATTTGACAGGCAGACGTGGGATCGTAGGCTTCCGGCCCAGCCACGCAGCTGGTCAGCCCTGGATCCAGATCTGTGGCTGCGGCCCCTCCTTCCTGGCCTCTGCCCATGTCCTTCTCCCTCCCATGAGCTTTAGAGGATTCGCTCAGGGAGGCCCAGGGCACCCCTCCTCGTACAGTGCCCAGTGTCCCCAGACCCTGGAGAGCACAGACCAGCCCAGCAGAGGGACAGGTTGGGACACAAAGTCATTGCTTCCTTCCAAACCTGCTCTGGAGATGCTCCCAGCTACGTCAACCCCAGGGGCAGACATTTAATTTCTAAGGAAAAAAACTAAAGAAACCTAAATTGTGATTCCATCAAAGTATAAAAATCAACTGAATAACAATAAACCAAGAAAGGAGAAAACACCAGACTGAAAATAATTCATCAAGATCTATGAATGTGCTTAGAAATATTAGTTTTGCAGAGTGGGGAAGGCTGCGGCTCCGGCGGGCGTGATTCCCATCGTAATGTCCAGGTCTGACGCCGGCCATCCCAGACAGTGCACACAGCCCGTGCAGCTCATTGTTCCCAAGGGCTGTTATTGGTTTTCCTCGTCATTACTATTATTTTTGGAAAGTGATACATACTCATGTGCAAGTATAAAGAAGAAACATTGTATCAGACAGTAATGCAGTAACCCAGGGGTAAGCACTGTTAGATCCGTCTGCATGTCCTTTTAGTCTATGCACATATATTTACATAATTGAGATTATACTGCATGCACAATTTTATATCCTGACTCTTTTCACTTCATGTAGTGTTGTAACATTTTCTACCAGACGTTGACAATTTGAGAGAAGCATCTTAATGGCTTCGTAATTATCTATTATATAATATAGCACCATTTAATTACTCCCCATTGTTGAACATAAGATTTTTGCATTTTTTTCACTATTACAGATAATATCATCTTGAGTATCTTTGCAAGAAGTCTTTGATGGTTGATATGGCTGTTTTCTTAAAATAGATTGGAAAAAAAGGGATTTTTGGATCACATTCTGACTGCTGAGGTGAGTGGATTGGTAACCCAGTGGAAGCAGACGCTTTCCCTAATGGACAATGATGAGTCTCTTTATTTAAATATTTTCTAATTTAATAAGTGACAAGTATTTTACTTTATGATAAATTCTCTCCTTAATTACCAGCATATTTGAATAATTTTATGTTAATTTGTCAGTAACCTCTTTATAAATGATGTATTCTTTTCCTTTCCTTTTCTGTGAAGTGCAACAAGGTTATTTTTGCTTTCTCTTGAGTTCTTACCCTTCTAAGATTAGCTTTTCTCACTGCAGATGGTTCTTTCTTGGCATCTTCTTGTAAGGTCACAAATCATTTAGTGTGCTTTTGAAATGATGTGTGCTGCATCCCCTCAGCCACATCCCAGAGACAATGAACTTCCTGCGATTTACGTTCTTGTTCGTGCGCTTCAGACAAGCCAACGGCAGCCCAAGCCTCTCGCCATCCAGGTATCAGGCACGGATCCCCGAAGTTTCCTTCTGCTGTTGCTGCTTCTGTTGCTTTATCCTCTGTTCTGTGCTTTTGTGTTGGCCTGGACTTAGTTTTAGAGTAACAGAGCAATGTGAGGACACCAACACCCCCCTTTTTTGGAACATGATAACATTTCCTCATGGGCTGCACAGCTAGTGCTCCCCTTCCGGGTGGGTGTGGCTCCCTGATGGAGTGTCAAGCCTGCAGCCGGCTGGGCTGGCTCTAGGTTCTCGTTTCTGCCCTGCTCATCTCTCTGGGCCCTCAGCAGCATCTCACCATTCCAGCTATTCTGCATCATAGCACCTTACGGCTTCTCGCATGATCGTCTCAGCTGTTCTGGCCTGCTCGTTATTCAAGCACATGTTCTCCGAGTACCCGAGCCGAGCCACTGTCCTGCGACCTGCAGGAGTGAGGAGGGCATGGCCCCTGCACTGCGATTGAGGTCCGTATCCATTGGAGCAGACGCTGGCAACACAGGACTTCAGGGCCCACCTAGGCCAGCTCTTCAGGTCTGCCTAGCACAAGGCTTATAACTGCTGTGGCTGGTTCCACCACCCCTCTGCCCACTGAACAGTGTGCTCTGGCATAGCAGCTCTCAGGGCGACCTCTACCCTAAGCCTCCTCCCCATCCCAGCTTGTCCCCTGCAGGGAGCAAAAGGAGCCCACCTCTATGAGGTCCGTTCCAGGTTCCAGGTCTGTGGAACCAAGCATGAGAACCACAGTGTGCGGGAACGAGCACATCTGCGTGCAAGGACCATGCCTGCCTCTGCTCCTTGGACCACTTAGAAAAGGGACCGTAATCGTAAGGACAGTGTCTCTCCACCCAGCAGTGTCCAGAGGAGTAAAAGGGGCTGGGAAGACATCGTTTCTGGTTTCAGAAAGTAACAGGAATAAATACTTAAATATAAACGTTGACGCAGAGGCCAAAGAAGAGCATTTATTTGAGAAATTAAAAATTGCAGCTTGGGTACAGAGTCAAGACAGTCCTGAATGGTGTCCCACAAGGAAATGTAGGGGAGGAGTACTGTGGGATGGTTTTGAGGTTGTTCATGGGTTGGGCGGATCCTGAACCCCAAATCCAGCCCTCTGGTCAATCAACGAGAGTCCCCCTCAGCTGAGAGGGGTCAAACCCGGCACCATGGCCGATCCCAACTGACCATTTGGCTGCACTGAAAGAGTCTGGCAAACTCTGAGGTTTCCAGAGGTGACTGGCTTGCGGGACTGTGAACAGGTGGGGAGAGCCATCCGCTGTGGGCAGCACCGTCCAGTGGGCTGGAGGCTGATGGGGTGGGGGAGTGAGCCCACCCACGTGCCAGCTTCTGTCCTGCTGAAGTCCTCGCCCTGAACCTCAGACTCCAACACCTTCAGTCTCTGGTCTGGGCTCACACCAGTGCTCCCAGGAAGCTTCCAGACCCTTGTGGGCGTGGGGGTTGCATTGCTGGTCCCTCCCATTCTGAGAATCCAGCTTCTTAGCTGAGCAGCCACTGGATTCCCTGGCTCTGCCACCTGCAGACAGCACCGTGGGCTTCCAGCCTCCGCTCAGTGAGCCAATCTTGTCAAGCCCCTCTTTACTTCATACATGTGTACATGCATAACTGGCTCTGTTCCTGTGGAAACTGACTTGGGTGGTCCTCCAGGTCTGCAGGGGCACTTGTGTTTGAACCTCTGGCAGGTCCAGTGCACATTTCTTGCAGTCCAATGACCCTTTAGAAAGACTTGCCTTAATACCTTCATTTTCTCTCATGATAGACAGGAAAGAAATAGCTCCTAAGAAACCTCCAAGTGCTATTTTCCATCAGGAAATCTGGGACACTCGTCTAAGTCCACAGAAAGATACACAGTCTATCTGGGCACCATCTAGCAATACTAATGCGATGAAAATCAATGATGGATGGATGGATGTACCAAAAGGCGGTTATTTATCGTTAAGAAACAGGAAGTGAGTTACTGTGTTTCATATACACTGTTAGTTCACAAAAGGAAATTCAGGTTGACCAACGGTACTTCAATGCAGCAGTTTGTTTTTTGAGAATTTTAACTGCAAACTGTCTTAGGGACTAGAAGTAAATCAGTGTGGTCCTGCACCCTTAGGTAGAAGCAGACACGAATTGAGGCCTGGCTCTGAGCCCAGCTAGCCAGGGACCCTGGCTCTCACGGGCACTGGCGGACAGTGTTGTACAGGTGGCCACCAAGGCCAGCAGACAGGGGAGAGGAAGCAAAGGTCTTTCTGCTGCAGGTGGTGAGAGCTCCCTTGGAAGGCCCCTGGGTGCAGGGTGCAACGACAGGCTCTAAGCAGCTGCCCCAGCACTAAAGCCAAGCGAAGTGAGGCAATCAGAGTGTGCATGCGTGTGCCTGTGTGTGCGTGCGTGTCCACATGTGTGCACGTGTGTGTGCATGTGCACGTGACCATGAGTGTCACACTCACACACTCACAAGGGTCAAACACAAGATGGTGGGTAAGATGTGCCATCTAGATGGTCACAAACAGAAAAAACACGTCATAAACTCAGCAAAACTGAAAGTTGAAATGAGGAAAATGTTAAATAATCCTTAAAAATGGCCATGCTTGAGTGAAGAGGTGTCCCTGTTCTTGGACAGGACTATTTAAACTTATAAAGATACCAGTTAATTATAAGCTTCATGTGACGTTTCTAAAAATGTCAGTCATTTTCTTCCTGAAACTAAATTTCCATATGAAATTAAATTTTCACATGGAAACTAATGCAAAGTGTCTAAAAAGCACTAAAAGAGGACCAATGAAGGAAGTCTTGCTGGATATTGGAAGTGTGATAAAAGGCTGGGTGTAGCTGGGTGGTAGATGTCTGCCTAGCATACAGGAGGCCCTGGGTGTGACACCCAGCATCACCAAAACAATTAATGATAAGGAAGCTTCCGGGATAGAAAGCAGCGGATTAGGGATACACAAATCAGTAGAGCAGCAGAAGGAAACAGAAGAGCTTAAATACCCAAACATGGGTGTGGCCTGAGCATGCGTTAAAGAACTCAGCTCTCAAGTGTTCGCAAGTCAGCTTCGGCACTGGATCCACCACTCACAGTGCTCAGGGACAATCTGAGTGGGTCGGAGGTCCGCACGTTAAGCAAAGGAGGACGATGGCTGGTTTCCCCTGGCTCCTGCCTCTGGGCAAAGCTTGACTGAATGGAGCTGAGAATCACTGGGTCACAGCCTGGCAGGTGAAATGGGTGCCATGGGGAGCTCTCCTAAGCGTAGGTTAAAACTCACCCTGGGCACATTCAGAAAGCGGAGAGGACCGAAAGGAAATGTTTGCAGCTTTGCTGGCACCAGGACTGTGACACAGCACCACTGCTCATCGACGTCTCTGGGGTCACCCCACACTAACGCTCAGCTCCAGGCATGCTGCTGGCCTAGGTAGATGGCTGCTTGGGCGGGCTGGCGTGGTGGGTGCAGGCACACACTGCCCTGCGGTGCACAGAGGAGTTCCCTGGGGTGACGTCCACCTTAGCGGTGCTGCGTGGGCCTCGAGATCTTCCAGAAGGCCACACACAGGCCCACAGCACCCTGCTGATGACAGCCAGTTCCATGCTAGGGCAATGGAGGTGGCTCCTTCCCAGGAAGGACAAGCAGTGTCTGCTTTTAAGTGAAAAAGTGCCACAGAGCACACCTGGCACCCTCCCTGCTGAGGGAGGGAAAGAGGCCCAGGAGGTGGAGCCCAAGGTGCGTGGGGACAGGGAGAGGCGGGAAGTCAGACCACTCTGCCCATCTGTCAGCTGCAAATCCAGCCACATAAATACTTTCCATGTTTAAATTAGCCAAGAAAGGGTGAAGGAAAGAGCAAGCTACGAAGTTAAATTCAAACAGCAATGCAGTGCTTCAACCAAAGTGCACATCAAGGGGCTGGAGCGGTGGCTCAGTGGTTACAGCGCTTGCCTGGCATGCGCAAGTACATGGGTTCAAACCCCATTACCAACGTACACAACTAAGTGTCAGAGCAATGAAAGCCACTTGAAAAACTCAATAAAAATTGATTCTCTCTGTCTTTTTCTCTCTCACTGTTCTTCTCTCTTTAAAAAGAAAAAACAAAGTGTACAACAAATTTATAACAAAATCACACAAAAGAATGACTCGCACACCTCTTGGGAGAGTCTGTTTAAACTTTGTGGAATGCATTTTGAGGACAGTAACAAGAAGTCTTGGGTTTTAATTAGGTTTCTGTTGAGAGAGGTTATGACGTCCTAATTCTGAAATTGTTCTGCGCGTGTGTGGGATGGAACAGATGAGTAAGCTCTCTAGCTGAGGCAGGGTTCCTTGGGAGAAAGGAGATTGGAATTGGGAGCATCAGGAGGTGAGCAAGGCTGAGCCACTGGAGTCTATTCAGGGGTGCCAGTATGAACCCAGGCTACGACGTGCACAGGGGTACAAAGAGCTACAAAATATAAGTACAGACCCAGTCCCATAGCTCCCAAAATAAAGACATGAGCACATACTGTGTGTACACACCGGGTTCGTGTGAATTACGCATGCGTGGCTTGTGTGTATGGAGGCATGTATATGTCTTTGCAAATACACTGTGGGTGGGTTTGTGTGTAAGCATGAGTGTACATGTGTGCATGTGAATGTGCTGTAGTTGTGTATTTAAGAATGTGCAGTGTGTAGGTGTGTTTGCTATAGTTGTGATTTAGGTATGTGTGATGTGAGCAAGGTGTGTGTGAATGAGTGCATGACATTTACACAGGCATAGTGTGTGTTGTGTGTGTAGCCATGATGTGCGTTGTGTGTGTGGGAAGCTGCTGTGTGCAGGCGTGATGGTGTGGGTGTGTGCATGAAGTGTGTGTAGTCAGGATGTGTGCTGCGTGTGCGGGCATGATGTGTGCAGGAATGGTAAGCATGGGTGCATGCATGTGTTGGTGTAAGCATGGGGTGTGCGTGTGGGCGTGCATACATGCACCCTCTCCTGTCATCTGCTCGCAGCAGCCGGCTCCGTGGAGAAATGCCTGCCTCCAGCCTGGTGCTGGGTGAGTGCTGCGTGGGCGCGGGTCTAGGTGCTGGGAAACAAGAACTCACCCAAAGATAAACGAAGGGAGAGGGACGCCTGGCTGCCTTAGAGGCCCCCCCCCAGGCCTAATTTGAGACAACTGGAGGTCAAAAAGAACCTCGTGGTGATGGGTTGCAACACTGAAACACGTTCTCCACAAAAACGGACAGAAGCAGGCAGCAGGCTTCTGCAGGCAGGTGCCAGCGTGACCATGACCACTGGGGCGCTCAGCTGTGCCACACGGCTTGCAGGATGCTCTGCAGTGAGCTGGTGGAGGGCAGGAGGTTGGGGACAGCACCGTGTGCAAAGGCAGGGGGAAGAAGGTAGCCTTCAGGAGGACGAGGGGACACACCCCAGGGAGAAGTTGACCTGCACACAGCCTCTGGACGCAGGCGGCATGGGACTCCTGGTGGGCAGCAGTGAGGACTCAGCAGGCTGTGCACTGGGACAGGTGACTCGCAGAAGCTGACCCCAAGCAACCCACATCACACAGAGCCTGGTGTGTAGGTGGTGGCATTCCGGATTTTAAAACGTCCGAGGAGAACTGGCAACCAGTGCAGTGGGCAGCACTTGCCTGGGCTCAGGGAGAAAAGGTGCAAGGTGTTCGTCTAAACGGGGCGACCCGCATGCGGCTGCCGGGTGCACCACCAAGCCACTGCCTGTGAGCTCACGCAACACATTCTGGCAAGGTGGACAAGGGGCCCTGTTCCTTGGAGGCACTTGCTGAATGCTCAGGGGTGAAGGGGTCTTGAATTCAGTTTTAAATGGAACTGTTTATGTGTGTGTACCTGTGAAATGTGTGCACTGTACTGTTTGTGTAAATGTACTGTGTGTGTACCTGTACTATGTGTGTACCTGAACTGTGTGTGTACCTGTACTATGTGTGTACCTATACTGTGTGTGTGTACCTGTACTGTGTGTGCACCTATACTGTGTGTGTACCTGTACTGTCTGTATAACTGTACTGTGTGTATAACTGTACTGCGTCTGAACCTGTACTGCGTGTGTACCTGTAGTGCATGTGTAACTGTACTGTGCATGTACCTGTACTGTGTGTGCAACTGTACTGTGTGTGTAACTGTACTGTGTGTGTAATTGAACTGTGTCCGCACCTGTACTGTGTGTGTACCTGTACTGTCTGTATAACTGTACTATGTGTATACCTGTACTGCGTGTGTACCTGTACTGTGTGTGCACCTGTACTGTGTGTGCAACTGTACTGTGTGTGTAACTGTACTGTGTGTGTAACTGAACTGTGTCCGCACCTGTACTGTGTGTGTACCTGTACTGTCTGTATAACTGTACTGTGTGTGTAACTGTACTGCGTCTGAACCTGTACTGCGTGTGTACCTGTAGTGCGTGTGTACCTGTACTGTGTGTGCAACTGTACTGTGTGTGTGTACCTGTACTGTCTGTATAACTGTACTGTGTGTGTAACTGTACTGCGTCTG
>PVKS010031665.1:0-23221 GCA_004027875.1 Aplodontia rufa | reverse complement strand
CTGAACAGCATTTCAACAATTCATCTATCATTTGGTTTTGAAAACTCCATACCTATGTCTGCCTCCTCCCTGTTAACTCCATTGTATTGGCCTCAGTGATACCTCCAGTGCAGACTCATTTATAGTCTGGGCCCTAACAAACCTGAGCCACTTACATGCCCTGTAGGGAAGCAATTATTCCATGAGAGGCCCCTTATTGTCCTCATGAGCCTCTAATTTCTGCATGATTTAAATGTGCACTTGCCAATGCCTGTGATTTGCCTGCTGCTAACTCCACAGGTGCCTTCTTTGGGATGGGCCCAGCTATCTGTCTCTTTTCTCCCCACAGATTCAGCTTGGCATTCCGACATTTGAAAGGACAGCATAGAGGAGAGCAGGATCCACTTCTGGGCATTCTCTTAGCCAAGTACTTTGCACTGGTTTGGAAACCACAGATCCTGAGTCCTTGTTCTGGATTTGCCATTTACAGATCTTGTATACATACATCAGTCTTTCTGTGTCTCTGTTTCCCATTTGAAATTCAAATGACAAAACAAGAGTTTCAGTCTATTGGAGAAATCTGGCATACATTTCCTAGATGTCATTTCTTGCTACGTCCCTTGGGAATATCTGAAAAACATAACAGGTACACTTATTATAGAGCTATAATAACATGTTTAATTAACATAAATGACATTAGTAACATGACATCCTTCCTTCATACTGTCAAATTCTTGATCTCTGAGTCTGGAGATGTAAAGATAAAATGCATCTAGTCAGCAACAAGTATAAATGTCTGGAAAGTGTACCTACGACCCACCAAACACCCAGTCTGTACTGGCAGAAGAAATGAGGAACAATAGTGGATATATGGGTGCTCTGCTGCACATTATATTCAAGGCTCTGCAGAGAGACAGAGCAAGGCCAGATGTCAGACCCTGGGAGACTGAACAGTGGTCTCACTCTGTGTGATCAGAGTAGTTCCTCAGTCCTTTGGCATGATCTGGCTACAGTATTCACTATCAATCTGATGTATCAAATCTCAGTCCTTTTATCGTTCTTTAGTAGTGTGCTTGCTTACGGGTATGGCTGACAGAGTTAGCATCCAGGAAATTCCTTCCTTCTACTCTTCCCAGGCTCCCCTGAAGTTAAGTTGGGACTATGTGGCTGATTCTAGACAATGGCTTAGAAGCAGATGTGCTGGAGCTACTCATGGACTGAGGCAAGAAGAGTCAGTTTGCCTCACCATGTTTCTTTTATTCCACCATGGTAACAGGTGCCAGATAGTGTCACTCCAAAATGGAGATGGCTGCGTAACCTTCGCTGGACTTCACCTAAGCAAGAACTAAATCTTTGTTGCTTAATTCACCCAAAGTGTGGGGTTTATCTATTACAATAGTGAGTTTTTACTATCCCAGTTAAGATAGAGTAAAAGACATGAAAGAGGACCAGTATTGAAAGTTATCTAGAGAAATTTTCAGTTCTTAGGGAAGGTCATTCTAATAGAACTTTAAAAAAATAAATTGGTAAAAAAATTCATCCATCCAATGAGAGGGAGCTCTTGGTCATCACAGTGTTAAAGAGATTTGCAAGGAAGGGTTACTGTGAAATAGCCATTGAGGGTCTTCATGCTGCCCCTTCATCTCTTGATGATTTGGAGACCCAAAGGCTACACAAATGTAGTTAACTCATTAATGATGTTTTTTTTTAAATGGTACCAAGCGTTTTTCTCCCTTACCAAAATCAGCTTACTCATTTCGTGATTTCTAAGGAAGAAAATACACTCCGTGTATTGGATTTTCACTCTCCTTTTATAGGACTACTAAACCAGAATGACTCTGACACAAGAACCAGGCAATTTTCTTTCCTAATTTACTAGATTTCTCCAGGCCTTAAGCTACTCTTGCCTTTGGGGTTGTTGCCAAGCAACAGCCTAAATCCATTGGTGGAAACCTCAGAGTAGCCCATCTTTTAAAAAAGTAAAACTTCAGTAGCTTTTTTGACCCCCATTAAAAACAAAGATTTAGTAGTTCTGAAAAATGGCCTTCGGATCTTCCAGATGTTCTTTGCTCTTTAGGGTGTTGGTAATGGTTTTTTGCTCTCTTAATCTCCTGCTACATAAAAACAACTCACCTTCGACAAACCTCACTGGCTAATGCTCAGGAAAGAAGTTGGTATAGTAGTCAAAGGGAGCACAACTCAAGAGAAAATGAGACTCCTTTTCTCACCCTGAACAAGGTGTTAGGAGCATTATATGGGTGAGAGAGAAACCTAGGAGCAGCACATTAAAGGAAATTCCAGCTGACAGGTGGTTTGTGAAAATGTTGCATCTGAATAAACTGTGCACGGAGGTGCTCCACTTTTTATTTCAAACCAAACATTTGTCGAGCAAGGAATGGACCATAATGATAGTGATGGAAGGTACTTAGAGCTCATTTAGTTCAATTTTTTTTCAATTTGAACATCAGCAAAGATATTAAAGAGTTTCCCTAATATCATTGAGTTAAGGCAAATTTAAGTCTGACACTGGAGCCTCCCAATTTCCAATCATGGCCTTTTGTATTGTGCTACTAATGTGTTCCTTGGAGATAAGACTACACAGATACTTTTGGTAAAACTCATCCACCGAAGACAGGATAGCTTTCGGCTTTGGATTCACTGTAGCACTCATTCATTAACGCATTCAGTTTTTAATCACCGTAGGGAACTTCTGTTTTTACAGGGAAATAGAATCCACCAACCCGAACGTTGCTTAGATGAGTGTTTCCTTGTTAAGCACATTGAGGTTTGCAGGGCTCCCATCTTAAGCAGCAGTGAACCGGGGATGGTTCCCATTCCTGGTTTGTTTTCTCTGGTGCTAAGATTAATGCTGCTCTCCTTGCTCACTGTCCTGCCCTTCCACCATTCCTCAGAAGCAAGAAAAATGGAAAGTGCCCATGATCCCCACCCATCTTCCAGGACTTTGTTACTCTCAGAGGGCCAAGCTTGTTCCAGGAAAAGCAGAGTTATCATTCTCACGTTCCTTCCTGGATGGATCCTGGCTTCTGTCTGGATCAGAGAGCAAACAGATCCATAGGTGGCCTCTTGGTCTAGGCTTGGCCCTTGCCCACTCTGGAAGGGGGTTGGGAGGTAGACTGCAGCAAAGATGGCAGAGGATCAGGTACAAGTTTTGAGATCATTGTTTTCCAGAGTTCTGGTTTGAATCTGAAGTTTAGTTCATGTTGTTTTCTCTTACCTAGGAACTCTCTTGCCATTGCTTCATAAATAGCCACCTCATCTGTGACAACAGAAGAGGTGGCAGCTGCTTGGGTGCCCTACTGTGATCTCTCATTTGCACCTGCACTCTAGAGGAAGTCTTGTTGCCAGGAGCACCAATTGTTACTGCCATGTCCTGAGAATGTGACATATTGGAGGCAGAGTCGAACAGCATGTGAGTGCAAAAACCTTGGGCCTTCCTTTTTGGGATCATAAATGAGCATTCCACAGAAAGGATGGTCGATCTGAGGGTGCTAAACTGAGAGAGAGGACACTCATGAAGCATTCACAAGGCCAGAGGCCAGCGTTCAGGCCAGACAGAGAAGCAGCAAAGGACAAAGTCACTTGTAAGGTTCCCAGGTGTATTCTAATGCCATCTTCATGAGTTCTGCATAGGCAGACAGAGGTGCCCACTGGCAGAGGACAGGGATGAAAGCCAGGGGCCAATGTTAGCTGTGTCACCTTCCCTGAGAATGGAGGCCCTGGCTCCTCTGATATATTTACTTTGTTGTTTTCTATAGAACTTCTCAGCTCCCCTCAACTCTTCTTCCAAACACACATACACACCCACACATTCCACACAATACCACAGAACTCTGTGTGTGTGTGTGTGTGTGTGTGTGTGTGTTAAAAATAGGAGGCCTTTAGCCTGAGGCTGCTTCCATACTTGGAGTTGTTTTTTTTTTTTTATAATAAACTACAACCTCACTTAGTAAGTAATCAATTTGAAACCTTATCTATTTTTTTTTTTTGGTAACAAATAACCATGTTACATCCAATCACAAGTCAAACTTCAACTAGTTATAGGCAGCCACTTGATCAGATCAGGCCACACCCCCAAATATAATACCTTATCACACACAGTGCCCAAGTAATGCAAGCACTTTGCTATCACCAAAAAGATGATTTTTACACTTGGCTTCTGGGCTTGACCTATAAAAATTTGCTACTGTGCTTCTGAATGTTTTTTGGTTCTGGGTGCTGCCTGATTCATGAATCTTTTAATGATCAAATAAACTTTGTTAGTTTTATTTTGTCTAAGGTTTTTTTACAATATACTCATAAGCATACCTATGTATATATGTGAGCATATATTATATATTTATATAGTTTATATATTATGCATGAATACATGTAAAAAGTGTTCTTAATTTACTGCTCATTTATATATACATTTTTATTTATTTCTATTTTTTCAGTTTATTGAAGAATTCTTAGTTGAGAGAACAAAGATCACAGTCTCAAACAACTTTAAGGTAAAAGAAGAATTAATTGCAAATTGTAAAATTAATTTCTTAAGCATTTGCTTTGAGTCACTGCTAAAACAAAATTTTAATGCATGCTGAAGTTATTATAAGTTCTCTCTCTCTATATATATATATATGTATGTGTTTACGTGTGTGTGTGTGTGTGTGTGTACACACACATTTATATATATATATATATATATATATATATATATATATATATTACACAGTACAAACTCTTCAGACCTTGTGTGATTCTCAGAGATTGGTTGACTTCCTGGGGCTCCACCCATCCCTGTTCCACCTGACCTACTGTGATTCCTTGGGGAGAGCTACAGGCTTCAAACCCTTTTAAATTTCCTCTGTTCCTTAAAGCCTCCCTGTCTAGTGTCCTCATTGCTAAGAACCTTTTATGTGGGCTTGGTTCTAATCTAATATGCTAGTTTCACATAATGGTTGCTAATAACTTTCTATATTATTCCAGTTAGAGAATATATTTGCCCCTTAATAAAGTTGTTCTGAGCTTTATCCCAGATAGACTTAAAGGAGGACCAGGATGAAGCCTAGGCTAGCCAAGGGCCTAGGATGCTAACTTTAAGGTGGTGCTCACACAGCACTGAGAGTGAGTGCCTTTCTAAAATTTGTGTTTTAGGAGCTTTCCTTACTTCCTAGTTTGAGCCCTGACTTCCAGATGATGAAAAAGTGAGGCACTGTGATCAGCAAGAAGAGCATGGCTTCTTGCAGTCTCCAAAGTCACATCTACATGTGTCTACTTGTCCTAAGTATCAACCCTGGGACATCTCAGGTTATTTATTTACTTTTAAAGAGAGAGAGAGAGAGAGAGAGAGAAACACTTTTATTTATTTTTTCATTTGGCCTTCGTTTCTCTGACATTTAGTTGTGTACATGGTGCTGAGGGTCCTTGTGCATGCCAGGCATGTGCTTTAACAACTGAGCCACCACTCTAGTCCCTTATATTTATTTGCTAATTCAGAATATAGAATATAACATAAGATATCAATTTGTCATGCAATTTCTTAATGTTTGACAATTTTGAATCATAATTAAAAAAATAAAAAAGATTCTGGAGAATAACAACAGAAGGGGCTTGGGCATAAAGTGATACTGATTTGGCACCAAACTACTTTTATTTTAGAAAAATAAAAATTGTGGAGTAGCAAGGTATTAAGGATAAATTTAACATACAAAGTCAAACGTATTAAGGAAACAAAGTTTACAAGGTATTTCTCAAGCTGATTAATTGCCTCTCAAGACAAATGTTGCACAGTGCATGGGCATATCCCATTACTAAGGTGGAATCAGCCCCTTTTCCAGGTACAAATGGATGTAATTATGCTTACTCGCAAGTCAAGTCCTGACTTCTCTATTTATTCAAGATTAATCCACCCATCAAATTTTGAATTTAGAGGCAGTGTTCCAGGAATCCTGCTAAATAACTTCAAAATTTAGTGATTACTCCCCTTTCTAAGTTCTTTCAGAAATACTTTGTGGCATGACTTCTCCCATTACTTTCCTCATTTACAAAAGGTAGCCAGACCCTCAGGAATTTTGTCAAAGAAAAAAGTAAGGGGGTATCAGAAGTCAGCAGCTATTCTTGTGTTTTGTAACATGTAATGTTTTGGTAAGATTAGATTAGTGTCTTGGAACTGCAGCGGAGAGATGGGGGGGTCCTCTCAGTGGAAGAGTGGGGAAAGAGCTAAGAGGCTGACAAGAAAGTGGAGACTGCACAACAGCTCCAAGGCGCCATTCCAGGGTGGGGAAATCTGAAAAGGACAGTGGCAGGGTGAGCCCAAGAAAGCAGTGCCCAGAGCAACCAGCACTCAGCCTTTCTAGGGTGTCAAGCCCTAAGTTGGACTTTGAAATGACAGAGTTCCTGGACTTGATGGGACCACAAAGTCTGGACAACAGTGTCCCGGAATAACTGATGTGGATAGTGGACTGGTGGCTTTCCCAGACCTGAAACGTAAGGAGGAGAGCCTTCTGCATGACTCAAGTTGATTTTCCTTTCAACATAGACAAGAATTAGGATGAGAAGGAAAAGAAGGATATTTGCTGTTTTTTGCAAACTTGTTTATGTAATCTTATTTTACACTTGCTACCATAGTGATTTATTAAATTGGCATGATGTTCAATGATTATTCATTTTTATTTTATATTTGTATTATCTCACCTCGGCAATACCAAAAGGTCTGTGAAATCTCAGACCCTAGTAGAATTTGTTACATTTAAATAACTAACAGAGTATTTTTTTCATAGAGAAAATCTAGGGACACTAACATACAGACTTTAATTAGTCTCTTGGTAATCATTGTCCTCTAAGACAGTGCATGTTCACATGTAATCAGTAACTTATCACACATACAAGAGCAGACAGGCAGTTAGGGGGTGGGATAAAAAAGCTCAGGTCAGTTGTTAGGGCTTGCCTGATCCATGGCTATCATTTATAATAATCACTATTGTTTGTGTGTCCTTACCAGGGCACATGCTGCTGCAGTCTTGCCTTGCTTTATTCGTGCTTAATATCAATAAAGTTAGAAAATCAAATATACAAAAATGCCCATTAATAAAACATGGCAGGAGAAAAACTGTATGTAAAACATTACTATGTATTTTGTTATTTGTTTATTTATGTATATGTTTGAAGAATACAAGCACAAATATTAATTTCTTTTAACTATTTGTATAAAATCTATATCAAAATTTTAACCCTTGTTATCTCTAAGTAGTAATTCCTGAGGACTTTTATTAGTTCGTATTTCTATACTTTCCAAAGTTTCCACAGTGAGCATGCATTTTTTAATAAACAGAAATAATAATGAAAGTTTCAATTTTCAAGTTGACAAATGTATAGATTGGTGGGAAGAATTATTATTGAATATTTATATATAACAAATGATTAATTCAGTATTTCTCCACCCAGCACAGATCCAGAAAAGAACAATCCCAACAATGATATATGAACAATTTTGCCACTCATGATCTGTGCTCTTCAGAATATTCTTGTAAAAAATTTCCTGAATTGTATCACTGAAACCCATTGTAGGAAGCAATAGCACTGATGTTTAGAAGGTAAAACAATTTACTTATATCTCCATAATTAATATATGAAAACAGAATTCAAAGTGATTGCTTCAGAATGATATCTGTGGGAAATGAAATATATTTGACAAGCTGCCTGTTTTTTAATTATGTGGTTTTAGAGCCAAGCAGGCATTAATAGTAGCGGCAGTGGCATAGCTACCCTATACCTTCTGTTTCCCAAACCCAGCCAATACTGCCTCCTCCTCCTCCTGCTCCCCAGAGGGGATGGGTACAACATCTAGGCAACACCTCTAAAGCTCAGGAAGTACTAGAAGGTGTGCCCTGAGTGTGACAGGAACCAAAGATGGATTTGATGACATTTGCCAAGTGTTCTGTTTGTGTAAAAAATACCCCTCATTTACATTTTATTAATTTACCTAAAAAGCCTACATCTCCAATTGTGACATCGAAACTCTCTGACTGCCAAAAGACTTTTCAGAACTCACTTGGCAGCTAAACTTGACCTGAACTGCATTGGGCTTTTATAGATGTTATCAAATATTTTAGTCTCAGGGCTCCTTTCAGTCCTAAAAATCATTGAGGTCTTTTACTACTGTAAGTTATAATATAGTTAGATATTTATGTATAAGTTTCCCTTAAAGCAATAACAATAAGCCCAGGAGCTGGAGCAGTGGCTCAGTAGTTGGAGCACTTGCCTGGCATACATGAGCACTTGGATTCAAACCCCAGCACCACACACAAAACTGTCAGAGAAACAAAGGCCAAATGGAAAAATAAAGTTGATTCACTCTTTCCTCTCTCTCTCTCCTTTCCCCATCTCTCTTTAAAATAATAATAATAAGTCCAATAAGTGCATTAGCTATTGACTTAAATGACATTTTAGGGAAATAACTATATTTGTCCATACCAAAATGTTAGTAAGCAATGTGGCATTATTTTATATTCTTGCAAATCTCTTTATAGCCTTAATTATCAGAAGACAGCCATATTCTGATGTTTGCTTCTACATTCAATCTCTTGTGATACAACACTTCATTTAGCCCCTAAAAGCCTCAGTGTACACTAATGAGAATACGAGAATGAGAATGATAAATGTCTTACTATGTTTGATGGAGTCCCTGAAAAGTTTTGGGGATCCCCGGTGTTATGGTTTGGGTATAAGGTATTCTCCAAAAGCTCATGTGTGAGAGAATGCCAGAATGTGGAGAGATGAAATGATTAGAGCTGTAACATAATCAGTGGATTAATCCACTTGAATGAGTAACGGAAGGTAGGTGGTAGAGTGTGGCTGGAAGAACTAGGTCATTGGGGTGACTTTGGGGTTTATTTTTCATCCCTGGTGAGTGGAGCTTTCTGCTGCCTGGCTCTCAGGTGCTGAGCAGCTTCTCTCTGCCACACTCTTCCCCCATGATGTTCTGCCTCACCCAGGACCTGCAGATATGTAGTTGGCTGTCCATAGATTGAACCTCTGAATTTGTGACCCAAAATAAATTTTTGTTTCCTCTAAGTTGTTCTTCTTGGATATATTGGTCATAGTATATGACTTATATATAACATATATTATCATAATATATGATATCATAAAATATGACAGATCTATAACATATGACATTACACACACACACACACACACACAAACACACATATATATACACACTGACTAAAATATGCAGGGATATCCAAATCACATCTTGAGATTTAACAAGCTATCATGATCTTTATTTACACCTTTTAATAGGAATATTCACATATTTAACTGGAGAAATACTAATATTTTTTTTACATGGTGCTGTCTCATTATGAAGGGTGTGCGGACATATGGGAACATATAGTATATGTTCTATATAAACTTTGTAAAATGTGAAAAATTTGCCAAAAACTCAATCTTTAAAAATATTGGATAACCAACTATGTACTATGGATTCCTTCTTAAATAGCATCACAATAACAACAAAAGCTGAAAATAAAAATCCATACACAACAGTAATAAAGAACAGGTCAGCACAACAGAATAGCAGATATGCTGCACAGAACTGAAAATTTTTTGTGGCATATGGAGATGCAGCGTTGGAAGTGCTCCTCTTTGTTACACCCCTTTATTCATCAAACAAATAGCTTCTCAACATCATCAGGAGCACCTGCTGTAGTTGTAGCACTAAATTACTGAAGTTACTTAAGATAATAAAAAATTACATAGTTGATTTGTAAACTTTTCAAACAGAGAGAACAATTGGCGTTTAATTTGTATAGCATGATTTAGGCATTGATGTTAATTGTTCAGGGTTGGCAAATGATGGTCTGCATCCCAAATCCTGTTCGCCATCTGTTTTTTGCAAACACACAACCAGTTATTCACATGTCCATGACTGCTTTTGTGCTACAAAGGCAGACTTGAGTCCATATGCCTTACAAAGCCTAGAACATTTGCTGACCCTTTACAGGAATTTCCTCTCCCTGTTTTAAAATGGAGGTTTGACTTTCCCCTGGATAACTGGAAAAGTAAGATCTAGTTTACTATGTGGTGAATATACTATGATTCATGATTCATGTGTTTTTGAGACATTTCTGAAGATGCCAGTTCCTAGGAAAGTGTAGGTTGCATCAAGAGGACTCTGAGTTGGTAGAATATAGCCTAAGCAGGAGTCAGTTACTGAGAAGAGAGTGGTGATGGAGGCAGACTCTCCTTTCTAGATGGGTTTCCCTGCTGACCTGTCCTGCCCTTCCCTGCTCTATCTACAACATGGTGCTCCTCTTTGTCCAAGTGCTTGCCTTGGAGAAGCACCTGCTGAATGTGCTTTAACCCCATGGAAGTGGCCCGGTGCCTCTGAAACTCTCCCTCAATGCACTGGACCAAGCTTCTTCTTTATTTAATTACCTAAATTACAAAGCTAATTCTGGCTTAGGAACTGTGCACTTAAAGAGTTTGGGTGACCATAGAGAGTAGAACGGATAATCTCATCTTAATGTAATTGTTGTATAAACCACTTTAAAGTTAAGTGTGGTAAAGTAATTTATATCCTCTGATGTTAGAATCAATGAATTTCCTGATTTGGTGTTTTCCTGTAAACAGATCATCACTTTTTTTTTTTAATGTAGAAAATGCCATTGGGAATCAAGGCCGACCACAGGCAAAACTAAAGGAGAAAAGTCTCTTAGTCTCCTTTCTACCTCTGTTTTTAAAAATCTGCTTTTCCTGGAGGTGATTATTTACTGACACCAGTAATTTTGAAAATAACTACAACAAAGGGTCTTTGCAATCACATCATCAAAAAATAGAAATGGAATGAACTCTGGTTTTGCTTGTGTTTTCAAATCCTTTTCCTTAATTGGCTATTGGTCTTTCATTACCATCCAGTCAGTTGCAGTCTTGTCTTTTCCTCTTTGGAAATTGCCCTGGGATCTAGGATCTTGACTGTTCACCTTCTCTATCTGCCATCATAACCACTTCCTGAATAGATTATTGACTGTGTTAGTCATCTTTGTTGGAGTGATAAAAATATCTGACTAGAAGAACTTAGAAGAGGAATAATTTATTTATGGCTCGTGGTTTTAGAGGCTTGGTCCATGGTCAGCCAACTCCATTGTTCTAGGCCTGAGATGAGGCAGAATATCATGGCCAGTTTTGAAGCACACAGGAAAGAGAGAGAGAAATGGGGGAGGGAGCAAAAGGGAAAGGGAGAAAAAGAGAAACTAGGGCTAACCAGGGCCAAAATGTAACCCCAAGGTCACTCCCCCAGTGATCCACTTGCTTCAATCATGCCTCACCAGCCTACCTTTACCACCCAGTAATCCATTCAAATTATTAATCCTTCAAGTGAATTAATACACTGATAAGGTTTCAGTTCTCACAATCTGTTTCATCTCCAACATTCCTGCATTAACAGGAAATATCAGAAGGACACTCCATATC
Organism: Aplodontia rufa; assembly: GCA_004027875.1. NCBI lineage: Eukaryota > Metazoa > Chordata > Mammalia > Rodentia > Aplodontiidae > Aplodontia > Aplodontia rufa. The sequence continues at coordinate 11,767 of PVKS010031665.1, read as the reverse complement.
CAAACCACAACACTCATTATCAAGCATGAGGTAAATTAATTCACTGTGGGACTAGAAAGATTCATGTACTGTTTTTATTAAAGAGAGAGAGGGACAGTGAGAGGGAGAGAGAAAGAAAGAATCAATTTTATTTGGGTTTTCATTTGACATTCCTTTCTCAGACACTTTGTATATGGTGCTGGGGTTTGAACCCATGACCTCACACATGCCAGGCAAGCACTGTAACTGCTGAGCCACTGCTCCACCCCCAAGATTTGTGTTTTCTATATACAGTTATTGATTATCTCTTTTTACCCAATTACTTTGTCTGGATATAGACTATAAAAATTAACCTTTCTGTCCTGTTTAAAAAAAAAAAAAGCCTCCAATAAAAACGCAACACTAGCTGTTACAGTTCTGAGAATTTCTGACCCTTATATCCGGAGGAATACATCATTTGGTGGTGCAATGAAGACCGGCATCAGGCTGGGAATTTTTCGGAGTTCAGCTTGTTTGGGGAGAAGCGGATTGGTTGAGTCTGGTGGCCTGGATTTTCTTAGAGGATCTCCTCTAACATTTTCTGTAGTAAAGGGATATTTGACTCCTCCTGGGCAGAAGCCTGAGTTGGTTGCTTCCAGCCAATCCATACTCCATATATTTCTTGCACCTGGGGCTCAGAAATTGTAGACAATCGAGTTGCTCCTTTTATAGAAGCCGTGGGTCTCTGACTGATCCAAGGAGATTGGCTAGCTTGAGTCTCACTTCCTCAGTATCAATTGTGGCCCACTCTGCATGTCTTGTGATCCCCAGAGGGCCCAAGAGCTGTTTAGTGATATTGGCTAAGGACCTCGGGGAAAGGGCCAGGTCTTTCTAGAGTTTTTGTGTTTCTCCGTTACACGCACTAGAAGGCGACCTGCTTGAGGCCCAGGACTACCCAGCCTTGGCTATGTGAGGAGCTCAGAAGCTAAATTGTAGCCCAAGCTACACCATATATTCAAAGCTTCTTGAGGCTGGTTACACGCAGAGGCTAGGGGTGGAAGACTTGCCCCGTCTTCAGGGACACATCACAATGGCGATGGGCCGCTGACTAGTTTGGTGGCAATCTCTCCCCAGCGCTTTATGCAAGATTAGGTAAAGTAATGAGCAGTCAGTTTGCATTGGTGCTTGGTCATGAAATTCGGACCTTTCCTCCGATTCAGGCTGCAATCCTCTGCCCGGTGCGGAGAGGCCAACAGCATTTTTTGCTGAGTGGACCACCCTGCCCACAGGGAAGGGCGCCGCTGCTGCCGCCGCTCGCAGGACCCGGTGTAATTTTGCTGTTGAGAATCAAAATTATCCGGACTTAAATCCGAGTTCATATATATGAAGAGCAGTCAAATCAGGGCGTTCACAGTGGGCCGGCGCAGAGAGATCGTCAGCATTTTTCACTGAGCAGGTTGCCCTGCCCACAGGCAAGCTCGCCAGCTGCAACCTCTAGCAGGACCTGATGAAAAACTGCTACTAAGAGCAAAACTACCCAAACTTAGTTCCAAGTTCATATAAATGAAGAGGAGTCCAATCAGGGAGTTCGAGGCCAGATTAGGGGATCTGATTAGGGGTAGCTTGGTCCCTTATGAGGAAGTTCCACTCCCACCGGGTGTGGAGGTGGCCACGTGTTTGGGACCAGCTTCCTCATTTTTTGTTTTTTGTTTTTGGTTTTTTTTTTTGTTAATGCTCTTCACTTTTCTTTTGGGGTTAAAGAATTAGCAGGGGGTAAAGTTTGCCCATTTTGGGAAATTCTTCCTACCGTGGGAATCCATGTGCCGACGTGCAGCTTGAGTTGACTCTGGGGAGCTTCACAGGGTCAGTGTCACTGGGGTAACTGCCATCTTCAAATCCCTAAGTAAACATTTTTAACGTGAAATTTTATCTGTTACCTGTACTTTGTCTTTACTTCTTTCATGCAGCTGTATTTATATTTCAGCCAACTGTTCTACAGAACCTTTGCCAGAAAATGAACCAAGAGTTACTCTAGAAATAGATAATTCACTAATGCAAGTATCAAATGAAATGCTGCTGCAAATATTTGATGCTTGTGTATTTAGAAACACCTTATGTGGGTGCAGTGAGACATAGCCAGGTAGTCTGTTAAAATTCTTGTATTTCCTGTTTTTATAATGATGCATTATTACACTGGAGACAGAGGAGAACCCATGCAGGACCATGATTTGCTTTGAACTGAAGCTGTTCTAGCTTGCTTTTTAAAATATGATCATGTATAATTTTTCCATGTATACATCACCAGACTTTCTCAAAAGATTACTACCAACAAATAGAAGCAAAACCACAATCGGTATCAATAGAAGTGCATTGTTAATGCTTCAGACATGTTCACAGAGGGGGTGGAAATCAAGACACAAGCTGCTACAGCATGCAGTAGCAATACTTCTAAGGAGCAGATCAGCTCTTTTCAGCAGACATAGAGTGGGTGCCCCAAGGTGGTTGCTACCTCCTTTAAGATGAGCTGAGCTTGAAACTTCAAGGTGGCCTGCTTCTCAAATTTTCCCAGGAAGCCTTCTTTGAGCCCAAGCTGTTCTCAAATCACCAAATGGGGTCACATTTCCTGAATGGGATTTGATGAGTGCTTCTCCCTGTTTCCTTGTTACCTCACTCCCCACAGCTCTAAATATTTTCTGCCTTTTAAATACTTCCTTTTTAACCTTAAAGCCATGTTGTGGCCAGCAGGGAATTTAGAAGGGCTCTTCATCTTCTGAGCTCTGAAAATTCTGTCTCATCAAGGTCAAGTAACTTCTGCAAGATCTCTGCTCATCAGAAACAAATTGGAACCTGCTGTCTCTGCACCAGAAAATGAGGAAAAACTCAGCTACATCAAGTGGCAGTCGCCCCACCCGCTGGCCCCCAGATGAGGGGAAGAGTGTTTTTCCACTTGTCAGTTAGCGCGGTCTCACAGGCACACAGTTTGAGGCCAGGGGAACCTTGGCATGCTTTCATCATATGTCCTAGTCACGTCACGCATTCTTCGTTGAAAATATAGCTGTAGGACAAAAACCTAATATGTATACTTTTTTTGGCATTTAATAGACTGACTATAATTATAGAACACAAAATATCAGCAGATAAAAAGGCAATGGAAACTGAAAACAGATTATGTATGCATAAAATGCTGCGACGGCAGACAAAGGTTAACATGTGACAGTTAATTTTCTTCATCACGCATCTTTGCTTTTGCTGGACTGTACCTTTGTCAGGTAAGCACAGCAAGTTCGAGCTGTTTATGTCAAAAAGGTTGGGAAACTACTTATGGGAAAACCAAAGAATAAATCCAAAAGGTGAGAGGGGAGAAAAGGAAAGATGAGAAAGCTGCCCTGAGGCCAGGTTAACAGAACAAATTAGGCTACTGGTCTTCTTCATGTGTTTTTTCTTTATAAAGAAATCTCCACACACACTCAAGTATAGATGCGTGAGAATATGTGTGTGTTTTGAGAGACAGACAGGAAAGGAATATTAGAAATTTTATTTTGTGGGTTAGACATTTAATTGCCCCATTTACTTTCGATTATTTTTGGATTTTGTCCTGGGATTTCTTTTTAATACTCACTTAATAGTGCTACGATGTAGCTCAGTTTTATTAAAGTGAACCATATGAAATCACAGATTTTTTAAGACAGACAGTCAAATAATGCCATTTTTTGCTTGGCTCTGTCAAATTTATGGGGCATGTTGGCCTTGGATTTAGCTAGTCCACGCACAAATGCTGACTTAAGTGTTAACGCAGAGGCAGCCGCATGTGCACAGGTCAGGAGGAAGGGATGCCAGGCCGGGCAGGGCGGGGACCTCTGCTCTGTGGCTGGTGCCAGATTCCCTGGAGAGGAGCAGAGGGGAATTGACTGACATCTGGAACATGCTTCCTTCGGGACACAGAATCAAACTCTGATAGAGCAGATGCTGTTACAGCCTCACAAAGAGCCTAGGAAGCAAGTGTTCTCAACATTTCCATTTTCCCCGTGAAGACACGAGCCTGTGATGATTAACTTCATGTGCCAACGTGAGTAGGCTGTAATGCTAAACTGATGTAACATGCAAATGATTCGATTTTGAGTAAAGCAGATCATAGTGCATATGGCTCCTATTCTTTCAGTTCTTTTAAAAAAATGACTGAGGTCTTAAGATAAGGCAGGAGTTCTGTGTCCAGGCTGCCTTTGGATTCAAGACTGCAACATCAACTCTGCCAGAATCTTGGTTTCAGACGTGCCAGACCCCACAATAACAAATGCCAATCTCTTAAAGTAAATGTCTCTCCCACTCTCTCCTTCTCTCTCTCTTTCTCTCTTTCATCAATCAACTTCTATATACCTACCCATCCATCCTATTGACTGTTTCTTGGGATGATCCTACTAACAGAGAACCTGAAGTCAGGCAGCTGCTACATTGCAGAGCAGAAACCTTCAGTAACTCAGGCTTTTCTGGTTCCAAAGTCCATAGTTTTAACTGCTACATTTTATGCCCTAGACCCCCGTTTATTATAGAAAGTGCCTTTCTGGAGTTCTATCATTTGTGCATGTGATGGTTTTCCTGACTAAACTATAAATTCAAGAGGACAACAATTTCTGTAGCCCCAGCATCTAACACAATGTTTGTTATGACATTGCTCAATACACAGGTATTTATGAATTTGGAATGAAAGATTTATGGTAAGGTGCTTTCACACCTGTGAAGTACTATATAATTGTAAGATTTGTTGTGTAGAAAAATGTGTAGTTGTTGCCTAATTTTTATAGGTGAATGTAGCATGCATATGTCTAAAAGTCAGATTCTATGTGCCTAAACTATTTTGAACTTCTAAGCTAGTATTATTACTTGTAAGTTTTTACTTTTTACCCTTCACCAGCAGCAATAGGTAAAAAGCTATTTTTGGGAGAAGAAGCAAAAAAGTGGTATTTCTCTGTTTGGTAACTAAAGAAGGCGATAGCAACCACAGACCGTTTTCTTTGTTCAGTATGGAATAAATTCAAGTTGGGAAACACAGTGAGGCTGAATGTCTACTACCAGCTGTGATTGACTGGCAGTGACTATCTGGGGCACTTGTGAAAGATGCTGAGACCATGGGGCCCTGCAAGAAGGGACCATGTTTAATTAGCTGTGTCCCCTCTTGGCAAATGACTGAAGGGTGGACAGTCTGGGTACAGTTTTGTCCTCTGTCCATTTTTATTTTTTGTTTGTTTCTGTTCTGTTTTGTTTTTTTTTGCAGGGATGAGGATTGAACCTGGGGCCTTACACATGCTAAGCAAGTACTCTACCACTGAGCCACATCCCCGGCCCACCCTGTCCTTTTTTAAGCAATACAGGACTAGTCCTCTTAGTGGTTTTGTGTGTGTGTGTGTGTGTGTGTGTGTGTGTGTGTGTGAATTAACTAGGCTTGCTGTTAGAGAGAAAGACAGGAATAAAGATTCAATTTGAAAGAATGCTAGAAAAAATTTCTTACATTATATGCAAAGCACTACAAGTGATTAGATGAAGATTAAGTTCCTAAATGATATCCTTGACATATATAACAGTCAGTTTTCTTCCTTTACTCGCTCACCAAATAAAATCAAACTAACCAATTTTGGGGGGGATGTGTTTGCTGGGCTAGAAAAATTAGTTATCTGGGTTCATGTTCAAAATTTATGTACTATTTTAGTTTCAGCCCATATTTCATAATAAATAATACTTTAGTTTCATAGTTTTATGTAATCAGTTGTTGCTTATTTTAACTCACATCATTACTACCATATGACTTTTGACATGTCAAACATTCCATGTGTGGTCACTTTACATCTGTTTGAAACACATATATCTTCTAGAATTTATTTATTTTAATGCAGATCTTTGGGTGTAAATTCACTTCTTATTTTATCTAAAAACATCTTTACTTCCTATTGGTACTTGAAAGACAGTTCTGTTTGGTGTAAAAGTCTAGGTTGACAGTGGTTTTGTGTCTGCATAATTTTTGTAGTCTTTTGGTGTTCATTCTTTTTGATGTGAAGTCAGCAATAAATCCAATTGTCATTCCTTTGTAGGTGATCTGCCTTTTCAAAGCTTTTAAAAACATTTTGTTTTTCTTTGTCATTTTTCAGACTTGTAATTATGTATATAAAACTGAATTTCTTTTTAATTTATTAGGCTGAGGATGTGGGTTTCCTGGCTCCTACAGTCTACCAATAGTTCTTAGAATTTCTCAGCTTTTTAAAGTCTTCAAATGTTGTCTTTTTCCAATGCTTTATCTTTTGCTGAATCCCTGGTTTGACATTATTTTAGCTCTTGTCACTTTATCCTTCTCTTTCAATCTGGTTTTGATACTTTGTATCTTATTTATAACTTTATTTCAATTCTCTTTTCTCTGTTCGTATGCATCTAGTCTGTTACTTAATTTCTCTTAAACTATCAATTTACTTATTACATTTTTATTTATTTGGTTTTATTTAAATAGTCTTATTCAGTCCTTCACCAAATCTAATCTTTACATTGCCTCATTCTTTCCTCATATTTTCAGATTTCCATTTTTGCATTGATTTAAGCAGCCTTTATATGATAATTCTAATATCTGACATTGGTTTCAGTCTGCATGATGGTTTATACCTCATGGTACTTTGTGCACATAAGTCTCTGGATTTTGCAGTATGAACTCTTGAGCCTCATCTGTGTGAAATCTTTGGTTAGAGCTGAAGCTGAGAATTCTAGAGGTCATTTACATTTTTCCATATGATTTTCCTGTGGGGGACAAAACAAACTTAAAACATTTAAATTTAATGTTTTAGAGGACTGGAGCAGTGGCTTGGCAGTTACGGCACTTGCCTGGCATGCATGAGTACACAGGTTCAAACCCCAGCACCCACGTACACAGCTAAGTGTCAGAGCAACAAAAGCCATGTGAAAAACTCAATAAAAATTGATTCTCTCTCTCTCTCTAAAGAATTAATATATTAAAAATAATTCTTACTGTATATATTTAAAGTACATCACAAGATGTTATGAGATGTGTATAAAGTATGTCAGCATATCCATCAGCTCAACTAACTGTCCCTGCGGATTATTTATTTGTTTGCTTTGTGGCAAAGCCAGTTAAAACCTGCTTATTGATCACAAATCCCACATATATTACAATTTTGTTGCCTATAGTCCTTAGGTTGTGCATTAGATCCCCAGACTTGTTCATTCTATGCATGTTTCCTTGTGTCCTCTGTCCCGTCTCTCCATTTTCAGGCCCCCGATTCTGATTACCACTGTTTTATTCTCTTTCTCTGTATATTTGAATTGTGTTTAGATTCCACATTTGAGATTATGAAAGTTTTTTTCCCTGTGTCTGGCTTACTTCACTCAGCATAATGTTACCCAGGCTCATTTAGATTGTCTCATAAGGTAAGACCTTTTCTAAGACAGAATAATATTCTCTGTGTGTGTGTGTGTGTGTGTGTCTGTGTGTGTGTATCTTTGTGTGTTTGTGTGCGTCTGTCTCACAGTGGTATTTTTTTAAGAGAGAGGGACAGTGAGAGAGAGAGAGAGACAGAGAAAGGGAGAAAGAACTTTATTTAGTTTTTCACAAGGACTTAGTTGCTCTAACACTTAGTCGTGTACATGGTGCTGGGGTTTGAACCCAGGTCCTTACGCTTGCCAGGCAAGCGCTGAAACCCCTGAGCCACCACTCCAGCCCCCAGGGGTATTTTTTTTATCCATTTGCCCATCAATAGGCACTTTGGTTGAACTTAGGTTGTTTCTTTATCTTGGCTGTTTTGAATAATTATGGTGTAATGAATATGAGAGGACAAATATCAGTGAATTGGTGACAACTTATTTGCGGACCAGGTCAAGGTATCAAATTATCAAGATAGATATATTTTTGTTTTTATTCATCCAATGTCAAAATCAAAATAGGTAAAATTTCTCATGTAGTATCATTAGGGTCCCCATTTTATGCAGGGGACTCCTATCAGGCTCTCCATCTTTAACAGTGTGTTAATAAGCTTATGTCAGTGTGGCCCAAATACTCGGCAAGAACAACTTAGAGAAAGAAAAGTTTATTTGGTGCTCATGGTTTCAGAGTCTCAGTCCACAGACTGCCAAGTCCATTGCTCTAGGCTCATGGGAGGCAACACATGAAGGCAGAACGGCTTGATGGAGGAACACTGCTCCATTCATGGCAGCCAGGATGAAAAGAGAGAGGATGGGGCTGCATGGGAGAACAACCATCTGGGGTCTGGACACTCTCTCAGTGACTCATCTGTTACAGCCACACCCTACTGCATATAGTCTCCTCTGTCCATTCAGAGGGACTGATTCTGATACAGCTCTCACACTCCCATCCATTCACCTCCCAATATCTCTGCATTAACACAAGAGCTTTCCAGGAACACCTCATATCCAAACCATAGCAAGCAGGCTCTGGCCTTCACCCATGAATGAAGTAGCCAACAAATCAGAAATTCGTGTTCTCCATAGTTCAGCAGATATCCTTGAGGAAAAGCTAACCTTAGAATTTGTGTTTCCCCAGAGTTATCATTTTAGTTAATTGTTAGGATTTTGGGGTTGCTTGTTATTTTTCCTATGCAAAAATGTTGTGCAATCTCAGTGGTACATTGAACGTGATTCCTGGAAAAATATGTCTTAACTAGAAATTTGTTCAAGATATATAACCTGCCATGTTGTTGAAAAGAAAAGTCAAAGTATAGTTTTATCACACCATTTTTAATCAGACTTCTGCTGGGGACATTTGACTTGAAAATAAGCAATCTACTCCCATTAAGAACAGAAGAGTTTATTGACCGTATTTAGGGGGGTTCTTGATTTGAACGTGGAAAGTTCCAAATGCACATACAACTTTATGAGCTTTCTGTTATACTGGACTCTGTAATGTGTGACTACAGGGGAATTCACATTAACTCAAGTTCAAAAGCTTCTTGGGTCGTTTCCACCCCATTGACTCTTATCAGACATTATAGATCATGTCAGGGTGGGCAATGAACAATATTGAAGTGTGTGGCACATGAGGTAATTGCAGAAAAGCAAGGTCTCATGGCTTTGCAAAGCTTCCTAACTGTCGTTAAGACTGAGGATCTTGTGACCATAAGCTGGTGCTAGGAAGGGCAGGCTGCTCATGATAAGGCTCCATCTGGGACAGCTTACCCAGATGCAATTTCCCTTTGCAATTTTCTTATGCAGGCTCTATTACCATAATGGATAGGTTTCTATCATCTGTTCCTTATGAATATTTTGTAATATCAGTGTTTATAGTGTTAGGACATTATTTTTTTTGGAAAAGAACGAAGAAGCGTGATAATTTGTCATCAGTGCATTGGAAGAGTAAAATATTCTCTTGCTTTGAGCTCTTTGTTTGGTTCTGCCTCATGAATACCCTGTTCCAATTACTTGAATCTGGAACCAAATGTATGTAAACAAAAGTCTGAAAGGGAATCACTGCAAGTAAAATATAGTATTTAAATCATAAAAACAGCAATCTTAGGTTTCTAATTTTTCAAAACAGCTTGGTATTGGTATATTTTATTTTGCAAATTATAACCAGTCTTGTAAATTTTAAACCAAGGATAAAGATTACATTTGAAGTAAAAATGCCTTTTGTCTTGTTAAATATAACAGCTAAAGAACCGAGCAGGGGAAGGATCTTAGCATCTGTGACTCACAACTCTGAGGCTTCTTGGGGTCATGACCTCTTGCTATGGAAGTTTGCCTTATAAGTTTTTATGCTGTCTTAAAAATTTTCCTAAACAACAGCAAGAGAAAAGTAAAGTAACATTTAGGTGGGTGTCAAACGAGGTATAGACACTTCTGTTCCTCTCTGCAGTTTTTCTTCAGTAGAAATTCTTCCTCAAATTTTACAGAGTGTATTTTTCAACCCACTACACAGGAGGTCACATGAGAGAGATTCTATTCTTTTCAGTGAAGTCAGGGAATACTTACTGAAAGACGTGGCCTTGAAATTGGTCTTAGAAGGATGAATACTAGTACGGGAGAATGTTGCTTATTTTTAGCACTGGAATTTTCCTCTAGGAAGAGCGTTGTTTTGTTTGATGGATATTTCTGATAATTCTCTAAGGATAGAAGAGTGAGACCACCCAAACTGCAGGCTCATACGTCAGGACTTTTGATTTATCGAGTAAGCAAGCATAATAAATGAGACAGTGCAATTCAGCTCTATGGAAGAAGAATATTAAAGGCAGCAGAGAGTAACAGGAAAGGTAGAGGAGGTGAATTCGGGGCAGAGGTTTTGTCAGGGAGAAAAGGAATCAGCAACAATCATGTCAGATCGGGGTACATGTGGCTACTAGGTGAGTTTTCTTTTCCTTCCATGGAATCCTTGGAAAAATATGCACTTATCATTAAGGTATTCTGGAATTAGATCTACAGTGTCCTGTTACGAGTTCAATATAGATGCTGCTCCTGGGGACCTGGTCACACCCTAGTCCCTAAAGGTTAGGACCATGATGGGCTGAAATGGTAACATCCTTTAGACAAAGCCATGTAGGCAGAAGTGACTAAATGTTCTCAGGGAAGAACATTTAGAGAAGCGAAGGTAATGATTTTTTAAATTCAGGCACTTAATAGAAGTTAGAGAGCAAGTGCTTCAGGCTACATTTTCTCATGAGTGTCTAATGTGAAAATAAACTGGAGTCTTAATTGAAAACTCATAAAAATATTATAGAGGGCACAAATCAGAATGAGGTTGGTGTGTCTTTGTGGAAATTGGAGAGTCTGGCAGAAGCCACAGGGGTGGGTGGCCATGGAGCTCCACATGGAGGCGGCAACGTGGAAACGTATGAAGGAAAGCGGTAAGAGAAAAGGCTGGGAAAGTGATTCAGAGCTAAAGCGTGATGGGCCATGAAGGCTAGGGTTAAGTATTTGGGTCTCATTTGTTTTATAAAAAATAAAATGACAGAATGCTTGTTTGAGGTCATTTTTGCATTTATAAATTTATTTTTATTACTTCTAAAATAAGGATTTTATCAAGATAAATCATATAGAAGCAGCATTAAAAATAATTATCTTGGTAACCATGGCACCTACGTATTGTCTTTTTTTTTAACTACAATTTGCTTCTGTGTACATAAGCTTAAAAAATTGAAAATGTCATTATGACACAGTCACGGGTTTGTCACCTGCTGCGCTTTGCTTCTGTCTGAAGACTTCTGATTCAAGATCTTCTCTAAGGGTGGTTGAAATGAGAAAATGGATCATACAGAGCAGAGTCTGGAGTTACTGGCAAAGCCCAGGAGAGGTCTCAAAAAGGTGAGAACCAAAGCTAGAAACTGGAAAAGACCAAGGAGGGGGTGGGCACAGTGCATCTGGAGCAGAGGGCAGAGGAGGGCTTGGTGGGCCATGGTTTCCATCTGAAAGCTGAAATTGTGGGGAAAAAAATAGCCAAAATAGGGGGTTAGTATAAATTGTAAGTTTTAATAAAAAGCTAATACGTTTGATTGGATTATGTGTAACTGTCAAGAAATCCAAAGGAATGTCCTCTAGGAACTGGAATATTCAACCCTGGAATGTAGTCTAGAGGGCAAGAACTGAAAAGGGAACAACTGGTTATTTGTTCATGCACACAGTGTTTAAATCCCCAGCCTTGCAGAGAAGGGATTATTATTTTATAAACAAAGAAAGGCATAGGAAATTAAACTACTGACCAGCCCAGCTACTAAATGGCAGAGCTGAGATTTAAACACAAGGGCTCTGCTTTATTATGCAAAGCAGTGTTTAAAGGGTGAAAGAAATAGGAGGATCATTAAAAAAAAAGTATACA
>PVKS010031664.1:0-23242 GCA_004027875.1 Aplodontia rufa | reverse complement strand
GAATTATGCTTAGTGAAGTCTCCCAAGCTCAGAGACTTAAGGGCCGAATGGTTTCTCTCATCTGTTGATACTAGAATTTATGTTGAAGCAGTAGGACAGACGGCTGACCTAACAAAACCTCAAATTGAATGACTTTCAATACAACAGGGGTGAAAGCTCCCTAGGTAACTTGGAGGTGTAGGGAAGGGGATGGGGAGGGAGGGTATATGAAGAACTCATAGGAGTCGGGTGATTGGGAAGATGGGGGAACCATCCCAGAAGCCGATGTTATTCCTACACTAGATACCCATTTAACACATGAGTTCTTCTGGGGGAAACTGCAACAGATGAAACCCATAGTAGCTTATCTATGCGTTAGCATTACCCCTGGTTAACAAAGTTTATACACGTTGATTGCTACTGTTTTGACAATGTTTCCCCCTCATCTGTATCCTGTATCACTATATACTTCTAATAAATGTGAAAAAAAAATTCTCTATTAAAAAAATACAAAAAAAAAGAATCGAAAAGTCACTGAAGTAGGTGGTACATGCAAATTACTTATGTAAATACTGATAGAATATTGCTTTGACAAAGAACCCAAGAATGGCAACAAGGTTCTCTAATTCAATCGCATTGGCTCAAGGTCTTCCCACCTCAGGTCCTTTGGGAATGGACTTTGAACACACCACCAAAAATTCTTTGTACTGTCCTACACTTTAAAAAAAAAACATAAATAGTAATTATTCAAGACCATTGTTAATCAGCAAATATGCCCCTAAATTCCCTATCAAAGTCATAATATCAATGACATTCTTCACAGAACAAGAAAAAATAAAAAGTCTGTATACTCATTTGAAAGAATAGAATAAAAGGCCCAAGACAGACAAAGAAATTCATTTTGTTGTTGTTGTTGTTGTTGTCTGACAGTGTCTCACTTAGGTCCTAAGTTGCTGACTTTGAATTTATGGTCCTCCTTCCTGAGCCTCCCAAGCCATTACAGGAGTGCATCACTGCACCAAGCTAGACAAAGCAATTCTAAGCCAAAAAAATGAATGCTGGATGCATCACAATATCTGACTTCAAATTATAGTACAGAGCTATAGTAACAAAACCTGCATGGCACTGTCATAAAAATAAACACATAGACCAAATAATATAGTATAGAAGACACAGAGATAAACCCACACAGGTACAGACATTTGGTCCTTCACAAATGTGCCAAAAATTTAACATTGGAGAAAAGACGGTCTTTTTAACAAATGATGTTGAGACAACTGGTTATCCATATGTAGAAGAATGACACTAGCCCATTATATCTCATCCTGCACAAAAGTCAACTCAAAATGGATCAAAGACCTCAGAATTAGGCCAGAAACTATGCAACTCCTGGGAGAAAACATAGGGTCAACACTCTAGCTTTTAGGCATAGGCAAAGATTTTCTCAGTAGGACCCCTAAAGCTCAGGAAATAATGACAAGTTAATGCACGGGATAGCATCCAATTAAAAAGTTTCTGCACGGCAAAGGAAACAATTAGGAATGTGTACAAAGAACCCATAAAATGGGAGAAAATCTGCTAGCTACTCTTCTGACAGATAATTAATATCTATAATATATAAAGAACTTAAAAATTTTACACCAAAAAATCAAATAACCTGATTAATAAATAGGCAAATAAATTAAACACACTTCTTAAAAGAAGAAATACAAATGGCCAACAAATACATGAAAAAAAGGTTAAACATCATTAGTAACTAGGGAAATACAAATCACTACCATAGTGAGATTTCATCTCACAGCAGTCAGAATGGCAGTTATCAAGAATACAAATAATAAATGCTAGAGAGGATATGGAAAAAAGAACATCTTTACACTGTTGGTGGGACTGTGAATTAGTACAATTATTATGGAAATCAGTATGGATGCTCCTTGAAAGACTAGTTATGGAACCATATGACTGAGCTATCTCTACTCAGTATTTACTCCGAAGAATTAAAGTCATCTTACTACAGTGGTACATGCATATCCATGTTTATAAGCTACACAGTTCACAATATCTAAACTATGGAACTAGCTTAGGTATCCATTAATGAATGAATGGACAAAGAAAATATGGTATATATACACAATGGGAGTTTTATTTGGCCGTAAAGAAATATGAAATTATGGCATTTGAAGGAAAATGAATGGAACTCAATACCATCATCTTAAATGAAATGTCAAACTCAAAAGGTTAAGGGTCATATGTTTTCTGTCATATGTGGAAGCTACAGAGAAAAAAGGAGAACAAAGTTGGAGGTAGATCTTCTGAAACTCAAAAGGACATCAGTAGAGGAAAGGGACCAAGGGGTAGAAGATAGGAGAGGGGGATACTGGGAAATGGTATTGGCTAAATTATATTGTTATATTGTGTACATGTACAAATGTATAACAGTGAATTCCATCAATGTGTATAGCTATAATGCAATAAAAATACGAAGAAAAAAACAAGAATTCAACAATAACAAAGAAAATCTTACATAAGTGTTCTCCACAAATATTACTAAAACGTTTTAATCCTTACTGAGCAGGTAATGATTTTGTTCCATGTGCCAGACATGCAATTCAGATCCAATTGTAGCAAATGAACTAGTGAGTTTTGCATTACTATGATTGCTTGACTCTTATCTAAAATTTTAAAGGGAATAGTACCTGTACTTTTATTTCTACATGTACATATTATGCATATATGGTATCTTCTAATTCCAGATCTCATAATCAAATTAATTTATAAAATTCCTTAAAAGAATTCTATTTCAATTGGCTTAAATATAAACATAAGTACTTACTTTATTTATATGATTTCCAAAACTCTTAAAAATACAGAAACTAATTCAAATACTTTCTAATTCATATGATCTAGAATAACCTTTGATAAACAAGGCTACTTTATCTACAGGCCTGCAAAATATATATATATATACATATATATATATATATATATATATGTATATATATATATACACATATATATTTATACATATATACGTGTGTGTATATATATACACACACACATATATATATGAAGGCACACCTGTTTTTACTAAACCAACAATGTTATTCTACCTGGTTGTTCTAGTCAAATAAGCCTACATTAACTATACTGGATATTTACAACTATAAAACTAAGAACAACCTAAGAACAAAGCATACAATAAATATATATTGTTTGATCTATGTATGTCAGACATAGAAGTAAAAGAAGAAAAAGTGCCATGTGTTTAACTTTTAGATTCTTTGTTCTGTGATTTATGATGCTTGCCTGACATGTATGTACCATAATAACACTTAACAGAAAAATTACTGAAGTGATGACTATCTTCATTTTAATGTCTCATGAAATTTTCATGAGCATCTCAAGCATAATTGTTAGGATCAAGTGAATTAAGTAGCTGTAAGTAGGGTACAAGCATATATTTAAACTTTTCAATAACAATTACATTTTATGTCTACTTAAAAATGCTCTCCAAAGTAGTTTGGTTAAATTGAAACCTTAATGCTGTACAAAGTCATACTAAGTGGCAGGTGTTCATTGACTATCTGGATCATTCCCAAATAAAGTAAAGCACTGGAATGTTAATTGCTGAACATAAGTTAGTCTACTCTTGGCCTCTTGATTTTAGAGAGACACTGAAGATATTTGGGTCTGTTAGTATACATGTTACTTTTGTCACATTTAACAATGCTACTGTGAGAAAGTATATTCCTCTAGAAAACTGTAAAACTGTGTAATCATGAATTTGCTAATTGACTATAAAATGCTGATATATAGCAGACAATTCATAATGACCTACTTTCTCATTTTCAGTGGAAATTAAAGCTACTAAGGGTTAAGAATCTTAATTTATATAAATTGATTACTAGGAATAATAAAAATTAAAGAAAGAGCTCTATATGTAAAGTGTACAAGGAAAGTCATGTATTTTTGAAAAGGGAAAGTAAGAAACATGTAGAATACATTTTTCCTTAAGAAACAAAGAATAATTTTATCCTAAAGGAATATAAGATTATCTAAATTTTGTTAAGGTTGTTTTAGAATGAGAAAGAGGAATTAACTACAGTATACTGAATGAACATAGAAAGTTTTTAAATGTCCACAGAAAAGAGAAATAAAGTAAGATAGGTGATCATAGTGACTAAGATTAAACGGATTAAATATATTTTGGTATAAGATCTTAAAGAAACTTTAGTATCAATAGTTTACTGATATAAAATGGAGTTTGATCTTTCTCTCTCTGCTAAGAGGTCGCAGTTGGCTTGGATTATTGATCTTTTCTTAATAAGAGATTGTAAGCTTTTTGTCTACATGTTGAGTAATTGACCTAGGACACAAAGAATCTGTGTCCCATCAAAATGATTTTCTGTGCTTCATGTTCTTCTTTTTAAGTCTAATTATTTAAAGCAGCCAGGTCTCCTCAACATTGAAAGCACTAAGGTATCACATAGCTTTCTTTATTTGTCTTGGAAATCACTTATTGTCACTTTGAATAAATGAATCAAATATGGTTTTATACTGATCTGCTATCCTATTGAAAAAGGTGTTCAAGCTTTGACATTTTAACAACTTTCCCAAAATTGGATTCATGAACATCAAACTGACTTTGAGTTTTCCCAGAAAACCTCTGGACAATCTCAAGGATTTGTCTTCTCATCTTCTAAAATGGCAGGTGTTGAAATAATTAGGTTTATTTAATATCTTAAATTATGTGGGGAGCATTGTCCAATATGAAGTGACATTTGCCTTCTTGAGTTATATTTTTATGGGTACAGGTTAATAGGGGTGCTTCAGAAATCTCATAAAATTCCTTAAAATTTTGGATTACCTTTGTTGTCTTTAATATATTCTAGGATAATATTATCAGCTGTAATTCAGGTTATTATCTTAAGATGTTGAATATCAAAGGAATAATCAAATCCCATTATCAATTGCATTAAAGTGAATACTCATCCAATCTTCAGCTAAGGTTACTTTAAGACCTTGATCATTCACAATTATTCTTTACTCTAAAAAAGTGATAAATTTGTTTTTCCTGAAAGCTCCTCCAATCAGGTACAGATCAAAGTATTTCATCTTAAAAACAAAGAGGAGAAATTTTTGGAATCCTAGTAGAAAAGCTGATGTGTTCATGAAACCTCTAACCCAACACCAATTCAAACAAGAATTGATTACACAAGACTGAACAAATTGATGTAAATTATTATAATTGTTATGGTCTTCTGTTTAAAATCTTACTGGTTCTTTTTGTTTCATTTTCCAGATTTGAGGAATTCTTTTTTCTCTTTAAGTTATGACTGACAATCATTCAAGAGACCATTTACAAATGGACCATTTATAATGGATCATTTATAAAAAGTACTATTTCTTTTGTTTTCTACCTAATGAATCTACTTTTCCTGTAAATGGACACAATTAGAAATGTTGGTTATATTACCAGTTTTTACTGACATTTCATATTGAAAATGATGTACATAGAGTCATATATGAATGGACAGTCTTAAGGGACAAAGGCTAACTTCATAGAGCTAATGCTGACAAAGCTCTTTTGGAATATTGGCCTGGTACTTGGCTACAGGTTCCCCATCTTACTGAAGAGTAAAAAAGCTCGTTTTCTGGCAGACCAGGAATCTCAATACCTTAGGGACTTTGATAAGAGTACAGTATACCTAAACTTGTAAGCAGTGCAGGTGAAATCTGACAAGTTCATTATTTCAAATCAGATATATTATAAAGTGGGTTAACAACTCTCTAAGCATTATGTTGAATATTTAAATACCAAATTTAGTTCCTGGCACTCATGGTTAGGATTACTAATAACTATTATAATAACAATCATTAAAAATGAAACAAGACAAAACACACTGCTAGCAAAACATGTAATAGAGCAGTAATGATGTAATCAAGAAGAAAAAAACACAAAGTGTGGAGAGCGGGCTGCTCTGAGTTATCCCATGTTATGTATTACATCATTTCTCAGGTTGGACGTGAACCTGAGCTACTCCATTTTGTAAAGCCCTAGTTTGCCATAACCTGCTCCATTTAGATTATTGGTACTGAGGGGGAATGACTCTCTACCTTATTTGTACAATAAACAACCACTACCCATCTCGTACGGCCATAAGGCACAAACTCATAAATAAACTAATCATGCCAAGACCAGTGACCACCTGTGAACATTTCTGATTACTCAGAAGCACAAAGATGAATGGGCATATCAAATATGAAAAGACCAGGCACACAAGCTTATTGAACACACCAGACCCCCAAATTAAGCAACACCCTCATAAAATGAGGAGCACCCTGAATCTGGACACAGAGGTAGCCTAACCCCATCATTTTGTCACTCTTCACAGCCTTGCCCAGGAAAATCAACAGTGATGAATTTCTGAATCTCTGCCCTTGGGCTTTCTTCTACCCATGATGACCACATACAGCCCACTCCAACCTGACTATATGAAAGTGTCGTCCATCCATCCAGATCTTGGCCTAAAACAAGTTCCTGCACTTTGACAGCCTTGTAGCCTGATCAAATTCTTCAGCTGGTTCTCATCTTATCTGACCACCTACAGTGCCTCTGTTTTACTATATACTCTCTGCCTTTGCTCTCAGTTAAGCCTCCTGAATCCCTGTGGCTGCCTAAACCCTTTTCTAGCCTTTCTATAGCCTAAATATAAAACTTTCATGACAAAAATTATGAAAATATTTCAATGTTTCCTCAAATTCCTTCAATTAGAGTAAAATGTTCATCAATAAAGCATACAGAGTCAATCCTAGGAAGTGAAGAAATCCTGAAATGAGCACAAGGTTGCTGTCCTGGACCAGTGTGCAGCTCCTCTCCCCCACCACATCTCTCCCTCCATAAGTGACTTGCCACATCCCTGCAGGCTTCAGATTCCTTGTGTATTAAAAGAAGTGGGGGGAAAAAGGCCTTGTCTGTCAGTCCCATGCAGATGTGGCATTTTTCAAGGCCATAGGTAGAATTTTGGAGATATCCCAGCCCTCCTCCAACTCCTTGCCCCACTCCAGAGCAGTTCTGTTAATGACTCCTCTTTATCCAGCATTGCTTTTCCCTCCAAGCAAATAAACTCCATCCAACCTTAATAATTTCAGTGCTTCATATCATCTCAGCTGCTGCTTCCCTGTAAATCTCTAAGGTGGATTTTCTTATGCTTTTCTGAAGATGAAGGGTTAAGGGTTCAGCAAGATTTCTTCCCTGGGATCACCCAGTCACTAAGATACTGACTGTTCATATCTGTAGCCAAGGCTGCTGCTTCTAGTTCCTCACCACTCAATCACCTCTCCCGTCAGTTTCTACTAGGTTTGGCTCCATCTTCTCTACACTCCTAAGATTACTCAATTCCATGGCCCCAAGAAATGCTGAATCAGTGGCACGCTGGCCTTGTCAGTTTTGGCATATTTTGCATAGAAGGACTGGTCATTCCATTGGTGCAAGGATTGGTGGTGGCATATTGCCTCATGAGAGCCACTGCTTCTTATGGTTACAGTTCAATGTTAGGCAAAGCTTTGTTGAGGTTTCCTTACTAGAAGTGGGAAGTGTAGAACTATTCAAGTTTCTGCTGAGAGAAGAGGCAGGCCAGACGCAATGCTAACTTTAACCTAATTAACAGGAGCAAAGCTTCCAAGACAGCATGAGAGCAAAGCCCCTTCAGGGGAGGGTTAGATGAGCTGGGAGAGGGGAAGTATGGCTGTGATCACAAACCTAACATTCAGAATTAGCCCCATTGACAACACAGGAGAAGGAAGAGAAATGACCACTGAAAAACCAAGACTCCTAGTTTTGACCCTATCTCTTCCCTGTGGACAAAATTTGGGAGAAAAAAGTGAAAATCAAAGAATAAAGGGAAACTCTAAAATTGGGGTGCTCCCTGACTTTCTAGAAATAGAAACACATATTTTATTTTTAAAAACTCTGTCAGTGATTCATGTGAGTAGCTGCAAGAAACAGCTCAAGACCTCTCATTTTGATCTCCCAGATCCTAGTTAGCACAGCAATCAGGCCTTGGGAGGGAGAAAATTAGAACATGTACATATGAAAGCTCTGGCCCGGACCTGCTGGTAAGCACATCAGACCTGCCAGTTGGGCTGAAGATTTAACATAGAATCAATCCATACAAGCAAACACCTCCTTCAGAACACTATCAGAGGAGCAAGCATGCTCAGAGGATGCTCACCAATGACCTAGCATAAGGCACCACAGATCATCTTTCTGCTCCATGACAGGAAAAAATTTCTATCATCAAATAGTGTTTATGCCAATAAAGCTCTTAATTCAGAATAAGAACCATGGTATAATTGGCATGGAGGACCAGAAACTAAATTCAGAAATTACAGCATTACTCTTCTACCATCACATCTGAAGAAACACAACTTTTATTTTATTTATTTAGTTCATATGATGGGTATAAACAAGTAATGGAGAAAAGATATTCTAGAGAAGGTATGTTATGGTTTAGATATGAGTTATCCTCTAAAAACTGCTGTTTGAGACAATGCAAGAACACTCAGAGTGAAATGATTAGATTATGAGAGCCTTAACCTGATATGGATTAACTGGGTGATAACCATAGGCAGGTAGGGTGTGGCTACAGGGGACAGGGCACTGGGGGCCTTCCTTTTTGTTCGTATTTTGTCTCTAGTAAGTGGAACTCTCTTTCTCTTTGCTTCCTGGTGACCATGTCCTGAGCTACTTTCCCACACCAAGGGCTTCTGCCATGACACTCTATATCATTTTGGGCCTAGAGCTATAAAGTCAGCCAGCCATGAACTGAACCTCTGAAACTGAGTCAAAATAAACTTTTCCTCTCTACATTGTTCTTGTCAGGTCTTCTGGTCACAGTGACATACAGCTGACTAAAACAGGGAGAAATATTTTTAGCCCATATGATTGGGATTTAAGGTAAGATTATGAAGAAGAATTTAAGATTATTGTAATTTACAGGTAGGGAACATGATTTTATATGTGTGAGCACACATGAGTGTGAGTGTGTGTAGGGGAAGTTTATTCTATTAAAGGTAAGTTGAAAATTTAAAGATTGTGTGGAGAATGCACTGGAAAATGGAGATTTCTGGAGGTAAGAACCCAGTGAGGGTGCTGATGACAGTTCAAGACATCAGGGTCCATGGTGACAACAGCACAGACCAGGATCTGATAGTGGAGTAACAGGAAGACAGATGGATTTGAAAGATAATTAGGAGGGAATTGAAATGGACCTGAACAAAAACTATATATATAATGTCCAGGATAGATGTTAATAGCCATATTGGTCTAGAAATGTTAAACTTATTTTTTCCATTTGTACAGGGGTAATGCACTGTATTAAATATGTAAGGTCTCATCTATGTGGGTTTGATTATAGAAACTAATAAAATATTCTCTAAATAATGAAAAGACAATTTCCAGTATGACTTACCACTCTGACTTGGGTTGTCCTGGGCAGCAGAAAACTGATGTTAACACCACATCTGGGGAAAAATTTTGTCTTAGGATTTTTGGGCTACTATAACAAAATGCCAGAAATTGTGTGACTTAAATTCATCTATCATAGTTCTGGAGGCTAAAAGTCCCAGATAAGGCACCAGCACACTTGGTGTCTGGTGAGAATGCACTTTCTGGTTCATGAAATAGTGTCTTCTCACTGTAACACAGTAAAAGGGCTAAGTAGCTCCCTAGGTCTCTTTTATAAGGGCACAAATCCCATTCATGAGGTATCCACCCACATGACCTTATTGCCTTACCCTCTCCTACCATCCCCATCAGTCTAGGACTTAAACATATAAATTTTGATAGAAAATAAACTTTGAGACCAGAGCAAGTTTCATGATTAATGCATGTCTCATGAGCTAGAAAAGCCTTTGAGAAATCCAAGTGGAAGTGAGGTTATTTAAAATAGAGGACACCAGATTTGATCAAATGCTAGAAGGAAAGGAAGTTTGAAGATAGAGTAGCAGGAAGGTGTAATTGATGCCTCAGAGTCTTAAGAAGGGCAGAAATCTAGAAAATGCATGAGAAATCTAGCATTAAACAAGTAGAGTTAATGTTCCATCCTCAATAATGTGACTTTGGCCAGGCATGGTGACACAGTTATCATTCCAGTTACTCAAGAAGCTGAAGCAGAGGGATCACAAGATTGAAGCCAGCCTAGGTAAGACATGCTTCAAAATAAAACAACAACAACAACAACAATAATAATAATAATAGTAAAAGAGATAGGGATATGGTTCTGTGATAGAAACCCCTGCTTTTCAGACCCCAGTACATAAAAAATAAGTGAATAAAAAATTTTAAAAATAATGTGCAGGAATCCAGCCAGAGCAGATGTCAGCAACCAATGTGTGTCAACCCAGGCCTTAATGCCAGGGCCCTTCAGGCATGTGGAGCGCAAAGCTTCCCCAGGACCACCCCATATCAATTGTAGCTACTCAGATGCAGCCCATTTCTGCTAGGTCCAGGTGTATTTAGCCAACAGCTACTGCCAAGAATCCCAGGTCCAGTCACAGCAGGCAGGAAGTCTATACCAGCCTAACATGAGACCCCAGGACCCAATAAAGCACTTGAGCTGCTGTGCTTCTACAATGCAGCAAGCTGTCATGCACCACCAACAGATTAAGGATTAATGTTCTGGGACCTTGATCCATAAGGTATAGCAAAACAGAAGCAGATTTCTGGAACAAGGTGGTCATCAGGGAGTGGTATCTGACCCGACCCTTTGACCTGCAAGGAATAAGCTCTTCCAGACTTGCCTACTTTTACCATAGGGAAACGCAATTCAAAGATCCAGAAGAAGAATATCACAAATGAGCAATCAAAATAGAAAAGGTTCACCTCAAGCTCAAACTCCCCAACCAAGAAACAAACAGACAAGGACTAGAATGAAAACCTATAAATAATTATCAATGATCTGATTATAAAAAGGAACAATGAACTAAAAGAAGATTTAATGAAGGGACCAAGTGAGAAAACTCAAGAGATGAAAAATCTATTATCAAAAAAATAGATATATTGAAAATGGAAGTAACAGAGCTAAACTCTTCAATCACATCAGAAAAAATAATGGAAGAATTTAGTAATAGACTAACTTCTATAAAAAACAAAACCTCAGCTCTTGAAGAAAGAACTTCCAACAGTGAAGATAAGCTAAATAAACTTGAACACATATATGATGAAAAAGAAAAAAAGCACACATAGAAAACAAGCAGAATTTTCAAAATGTCTGGGATGAAATCAGAAGAAACACTATAACAGTAATTGAATGCTGGAAGAAATCAAAACACAAATGAACAGCATAAAGAACATTATCAATGAAATAGTGAAAGGAAAAATTTCCCTTATTAAAATAGAATCAGATATGCTCATCCAGGAAATGTACAGGATCCCTAATAGGCTTAATCAAATGAGAAGCTCACCAAGACACAGCATATTAATAATGCATAACAGGGAAATCAAGGAAAGAATATTAAAAGCATGAAAAACACCAAATCACATTCAGAGGCAAACCAGTAAGGATCACATATGACTTTTCAGCTCATACTCTAGTAGCAAGAAGATCTCGGAAAGAGATCTTTCAGTGTCTGAAATACCACAACATGCAGCCAAGAATACTATACCCAGCAAAACTTAGCTTCAAATTCGATGGGGAAATAAGAACATTCTGTGATAAGATCAAACTTGCAGCTCTCATGAATAGAAAACAAAGAATCCTCAAAGATTAACTCCAGATAGAAGAAGATGCAAGAACTCATCAAAACCCTTAGAGGAAATTCAATAAAAATGCACAGTATCAAAAGACAACCAAGAAAGCACAGACTTCATGAATAAAGCATGATGACTATGAACCACATAACTGTCCTAACACTGAATGTGAATGGTCTCAATAACAAAGCAAAAGACATAGATTAGCAGGCTGGATAAAAAAACAAAATTCAACAATATAGTGCTTACAGGAGACCCTCCTTACAATTAACAATACCCACAGACTGAATGTGAAAGGATGGGGAAAAAATTTTACCATGCATATGCTTCAAGAAAGAAACCTACTGTTGCAAAAACTTATATCCAACAAAGTAGATTTCAAACATAAATTAATCAAAAAAGATAAAGAAAGCCATTACATCCCAATAAAGGGAACAATACAACAGGAAGATATAACCATAGTAAATATATACTCTCCAAATGTGAAGGCTCCCAAATATGTGAAAAATTACTCCAGGATATAAAATCACTTCTGAATCTCAACTTGATAATACTGTGAAATTTTAATACTCCTTTATCACCAACAGACAGATCATCCAAGCAAAAAAGCTATAAACAGAACTCTAGTCTAAACAACTCCATAAACCAAATGGACTTACACACATCTATAGAATATTCCACCCCAAATTGGCTAAATATACCTTCTTCTCAGTAGCACACGAATCATTCTCGAAAATAGATCATATCCTAGTTCACAAAGGAAATATCAGCAAATATAAAAAGTACACATTATCCCACATATCCTATCACACCATGATGCTATGACCCTAGCAATTAACAAAAATCATAACAGAAAACACACATATATATGGAGATTGAATAATACTCTATTAAATGAAGATCCAAGAAAACATGACAGTAGAAATCAAAAAATTATTGAAAAAGAATGAGAATGAAGTCACAATATATCAAAACTCTGGGACAGCATGAAAGCTTAAGGGGCAAATTTATATCACTGTTTGTCTACATTGAAAATCAGGAGAGATCCCAAATAAATAAGCTTGTATTCCACCTCAAATCCTTACAAAAGGAAGAAAGATTTAATCGCAAAGCCAACAGAAGACAGGAAATAATCAAAATCAGAGCTGAAATCAATGAAATTGAGAACAAACAACCAAAAAAGCAATAAGAAGAACAAAATAAAGAGCTGGTTTTTCGATAAAACACATAAAATTGGCAGAACCCTAACGAATTTCACTGAAAGGAGGGATATTAAGCAAATCAACAAAATCACCAATGAAAAGGGACTGATACCACCGATCCCATGGAAATCCAACAAATTATAAGAACATATTTTGAAAAACTATACTCCTCTAAATTAGATAATCTGGAAGACATGGACATAATTCTATACACATACAATATCTCCAAACTGATGCAGGACAATGCTGAAATCCTAAACAGTGCAATAGCAGGCACTGAAATCTATATAGCAATTAAAAGCCTTCCAAACAAGAAAAGCTCAAGACTTGATGGATTCTCTGTTGAGTTTTACCACACCTATGAATAGAAGCTAATACCTCCCCTTATTAAACTATTCCAAGTCATTGAAAAGGAGGGAACTCTCCAAACACTTTTTATGAGGCAATCATAACTCTGATACCAAAATCCAAAAAAGACACAACAAAAAATGAAAAATACAGACCAATATTCCTATTTAACGTGGATGCAAAAATCCCTAATAAAACTCCAGCAAACCACATTCAAAACTACATCAAGAAGATAATTCTCCATGATCAAATGAGTTTCATTCCAGGTATGCAAGGCTGATTCAATATATGCAAATAAAAAACGTGATTCTTCACTTAGACAGAATTAAGAACAAAAACCATATGATCATCTCAATTGATGCAGAAAAGGCCTTTGATAAAATCTAGCACCCATTTATGCTCAAAACTCTAGAGAATATAAGGAACAAAGGAAATTATCTAAACTATGTAAAGGTCATATATGCCAAACCCTCCATTAGTATACTGAACAGAGAAAAGCTGAAAGCATTTCCACTAAATTCAGGACAAGACAAGGCTTTCCACTTATACCATTTTTATTCAAGATAGTTCGTGAGACCCTAGCCAGAGTAATTAGGCAAGAGAAGGAAATCAAAGGGATAAGAATAGGAAAATAAGAATTCAAACTACGCCTTTTTGCTGATGACATGATCCTATATCTGGAAGGTCCAAAAAACTCCACCAGAAAACTGCTTGGGCTTATAAACAGATTTAGCAAAGAATCAGGCTACAAGATCAAAACCCATAAATCATTAGCTTCCCCATATACTAGCAAAGAAAAAAATCAGGAAATTGGTCCTATTTACAACATTCTCAAAAAGAATAAAATACTTGGGAATTAATCTAACAAGGGAAGTAAAAGACCTCTACAATGAAGATGATTGAACATTGAGGAAAGAAATTGAAGAAGACCTGAGACAGTGGAAAGACATTCCATGGTCTTGGTTAGGCAGAATTAATATAATTAATGTAGTGCCAAAAGCACTATACAGATTCAATGCAATCCCCATCAAGATACCAATACATTCTTTACAGACACACAAAAGGCAATTCTCAAATTCGTTTGGAACAATAAGAAACCAAGATTAGCCAAAACATTACTAATCATGAAAGCTGAAACAGGTGGATCCATAATACCAGATTCAAAACTATACTATAGAGCTGCAGTAATAAAAACACCATGGTACTGGTATCAAAATAGAAATGAAGACCAATGGAATAGAATACCAGACTCTGAGACAAATCTACAAATCTTTAAACATCTGATCTTTGACAAAGGGGGTCAAAATATACCATGGAGGAATGACAGCCTATTCAACAAGTGATGCTGTACAAACTGGACAGATATTGCAAGGGGTTAAAACAAAATCCTTGTCTCTCATCTTGCATAAAAATCAAATTAAAATGGATCAAAGTACTAGGAATTAACCCAGCTACCACACAACTGCAAGAAGAAAAATTAGGACCAACACTCCAGCATTTGGGAGTAGGCAAAGACTTTCTCAACAACACTCCCAACACACAAGAATTAAAGTCAAGAATCAATTAATGGAATGCCATTAAACTAAAAAGCTTTTGCTTAGCCAAGGAATTGGTCAAAATTGTCAAGAAACAACCTAGAGAATGGGAGATAATCATGGCCTGTGATTCCTATGACATGAGACTAATATCCCAAATTTACAAAGAACTCAAAAAACTTACTACCAAAAACACAAACAATCCAATCAATAAATGGGATAGAGAGCTAAACAGAATGTTCTCAACAGAAGAAATTGAGTAAACCAATGAATACATGAGAAAATGTTCTAAAACACTAATAATCAGAGAAATGCAAATCAAACTGCATTAAGATTTCACCTCACTCCACTCTGATTGGCAAAGTTGAAGAATTTAAACAATAACAAATGCTGGTGGAGTTACAGGGAGTTCGGAACACTAGCGTACTGTTGGTGGAACTGGAGATTGCCGTAGCCACTCTGTAAAGCACTGTAGAGAATCTTCAAAAAATTAAGGATGGATCCACTATATGAACTAGCTATTACTCTTCTGGGTATTTTCCCAGTGGAGTTAGAATCAGCATATTATAGCAACATGGCAAAATCTATATTCATAGCAGCTCCATTTACAATAGCTAAATTATGGAACCAACCCAGATGCCCCTAACTAGATAAATGGATCCAAAAGATATGATATATATACATATGGAATATTTAGATAATGTAATTCTACCCAGCAGTTAAAAACAATGATATTGTGGCCTTTGAAAGTAAATGGATGCCAAGGGAAGAAATCTTGCTGAATAAAGTTAACCAAACCCAGAGACTCAAGGGTCGAATGTTTCACCTCATTTTTGGAGGCTAGAACAAAACCCAGACTTGGGTGAAAGATTGTCAAACTCTTGTATTAGACCCAGAAAAGGCAAGCAACACATAATCTAGAGGAACTATAGATAAATGAGGTGAGGGAGGCTGGGGGAAGGGGAAAGGTGGGGTGTATTGTCCAGAAAAAGCTTTCAGAACGAAAATGGTGTGGATGAATGAAGTGAATGGATGGGGGGATAATGGTTTTCTGATAAGGTGAAATAAAATAATGAAAGTGAAAATAGTTAACAATTTCAAATACATTGTAATCATCCACAAATGTTACTTGAATTTCCCATTGAGCCATTTCTTAAATGTGGAAGTCGTTCTTTTTTTTTTTTTTTTTTTTTTTTTTTTTTTCTACTATAACAATTTACCACAAACATAACAGCTTCAACAACACAAAATTATAATCTTGCCATTCTGGAGGTCAGACATCTGACGTGGCTCTCATCAGGCTAAACTCAAGGTGTCTCCAGGACCCTGTTCTTCCTAGAGGTTCTAGGGAAGGATTTGTTCCTGGTTTAATGGCCGGAAGAACTCGGTTCTTTGATGTTGTAGGACTGAATTTCACATTTCCTCCCTGACTGTCAATAGAGAGTCATTTTCAGCTTCAAGAAACTGCCCATTTTGGGGCTAGGGGTGTAGTTCAACAAAAGAGTGCCTGCCTAGCATGAGCAAGGACTGGATTCAATCCCCAGCATTCCACTTTGACTTTGCTTGACTTGTGACCCCTTTTTCTCTATCTTCAAATCCAGCAGTAGTTCAGTGGAACCTTCTAATGCTCTTGTGGGTTCTTCCAAAAATGGCTGATTTCATAGCATATTTTATTAGTAAAAGTTTATCATTTGCTTATATTGTAAGAACAAAGGTCTCCTCTACCCCATTTTCTAGTAACTGGTATCTAAAGACCACACTGGAAGCAGAACCTGGTTCCTCCCTGGAGCAGTCCCCTGCCCATCGCTAGTATGGAGTCTGCACGTAGCTACACTCACTGGCTAGACCCAGCCA
The DNA here is from genome assembly GCA_004027875.1 of Aplodontia rufa. NCBI lineage: Eukaryota > Metazoa > Chordata > Mammalia > Rodentia > Aplodontiidae > Aplodontia > Aplodontia rufa. Next base: position 6,575 of record PVKS010031664.1, on the reverse strand, counting down.
TGTCCCACCCACACTGCCCCAGTTGATCCTGTCACCTCCTCTGTATCTGCTCTGCCTCACTCACTCTCCTTTATGGGAAAGCAGATATGCAGAGCATCCTTGACCCATTCCCCTACACATTCATGTAAATAGGTAAACAGCTCCTGCGTGGCCCACTATAGAATAGCTCTCTTCTGCCATTGATATTGGTGTCCCCTGCAGCTGAGCAGTGCCTCTGTGAATGGTCCAAAATTCAGCTGTCCATGGAGACACCACAGCTTCCCCTTCCTACAAGGGGCAAGACCTCATCTCTAAACCTATCTAGAGCTCCAGGACTCTGAGCCTCCCTGCTGTCTGTGAATCAAGCCCACAGCTCCTTGGTGTTTTAAAACTTTATAGATATCACCAGGAGAACATAAAAAGGGGATTTTCGACCTGTCACTTCATAAAGATGCTGTGAATTTCATAACCTTAAGAAACTATCAAGGGTGGCTGGAGCAGTGGCTCAGAGGTTGTGATGCATGCCTGGCATGCACAAGTACATGAGTTCAAACCCTGGCACCATATACAGAATGAGGTCTCTGAGCAGCAAAAGCCACATGAAAAACTAAATAAAATTGATTCTCTCTTTCTCTCTCTTTCTCACTGTCCCTCTCTCTTAAAAAAAAGGAGAAGAAAAGAAAAAGAAAGAAAGAAAAAGAAACCATTAAGTTCATCTGGCTGAAGTAGACCTTCTTAGGAAATCCTATAGAGTCTCTGGCCCACTTGTCTTGTCCTCAAAGATCTACTTCCTCCAGCTCCTTCACTCACAGATCTGAGAGGGACAAAAGCCCCCGAGTGCTGCTCAGACATAAGAGGTGCCATGGGGTCTGGAGGGGAAGCATTCTTATCTGGGTTCAGACTCCCCATCCAAGGAGATCCCCTAAGAGCAGTTTCTATGATAAATCACAGGGACAATCCCATTTCACATGGAACATCATCAGCACCAGCACAGTACCGAATTTAAACTGTATGTCTGTAAACATCTGTGAGATGAAAATACTAAACCATCAACAGATTTCAAAGATAATCTGATTTTATTTGGAAATTATCCCAAAACCACACTGAGAATTTGGACAACAGGAAACTACCACTCTGTCTACCACTCTGTCTCGAAATCTTGTGTGAGTCCAACTCGGCTGCCTCCCACTGTGGGGTCACATTGGACTTCTGCACCTGGCTTCTTGTGCTTGTAGTTGCAGCATAACACAAGCAGGAGAAAAGCTTCTACTTAGCCATGGATTCCTGCTGATTCTCCATTTGCCAACAGACAGCGTGACTGTACACATTCACTCATTTCTTTTCAAACACCCCTTATTGATCAGATGCTATAGACCAGGCATTGGTGAAACAAACTCCATTAAGATAAGTGGAGGTGCTCAATTTACAATAGCTAAATTATGGAACCAATCCAGATGCCCCTCACTGGATAAATGGATCCAAAAGCTGTGGTGTGTGTGTGTGTGTGTGTGTGTGTGTGTGTGTGTACACACAATGGAACTCTACTAAGCAATTAGAAACAACAATATTGCAGCCTTAGAAGGTAAATGGATGGCAGTGGAAGAAATCATGCTGAGCAAAGTTAGCCAAACCCAGAAAGTTAAGGGTCGAATGTTTTCCCTCATTTCTGGAGGCTAGAGCAAAACCCAACCTTAGGTGAAAAGTTGTCAAGCTCATGTATTAGACCCAGCAAAGATGTAGCAACACATAATCTAGGGGACTCATAGATTTGTTGTGCGGGGAGAGGCAAGGATAAAGGAGAGGGATGGATCTAGGGAGACAATCAGCAATGTAGCACACTCTTTACCCCCTTGAGAATCCAAAAATACATATGCAATCATTTAATTCAAGAAGATTCACAATCTAAACGTTTATATCTCTTGTAGGGTCAAAATATAGAAGAATCAAGAATCGAGAGACTGGGGTATGGGTGATGTGGGGGTAATTCTGGTTTAAGAACAAATGCAAATCATATTGTTACTTTATATGCATTTATGATTATATAATACCTCAATTTCTTAATACATATTTTAAAAAAAGATGTGCCAAGGCTGGTGTGGAAAGCCATGCCAGGCTATATGTGGGAGGTACAGTGGTAAGTAGTGGTTGCCGAGTTGACCAGACATATGAACCATCCATAATCTCTACCCAAGCAAAGAAAGACAACTGAGCAGTTTATTTCCATGTTCAAATAATAAAAACACTTTATTGCCTCAAAATTTTTGAAATTCTAAGTCCTTGAAATTGAATTTTAGGATTATTTAATTTCACCAAGAGAGACATTTGAATACCAAATTTTACAAACATGATGTCTTATTATCAACTTGTTTTTTTCCCCATTGAATGACAATAGAGCACAAACATCATTTCCACTGAAAAACTAAGCAAAGTGTTATAAGAAATCAGTCATCCAAAAAAAGTCTAAAGAGATCACATTTTCCTGCAGATTATGTAAAGTAACTTTTAAAATTAAAACATGTTGTCTTTTTGGCAAAAAAATTTCCTGTTACTTATTATTGGCTTTATTTCTCCCCTGCTTTATTAAAGTATAGTTAACAAATAAAAATTGTCTACATTATGATGTACACCATGATGCTTTGATCTGCTTATACATTGTGAATGTTCCATATTATTTTAAAAAGCACATTTCCCAAGGTCTATATTTTCTTCCCTTCCCCAATACTGGTAGACAACAAGAATCTGCATTAGTGCCTGCAAGTCACCGGAATATGAGAACATCTGTTGCTGATACACAGGCCACTGATTAACACTTCATATATATAAGCCGGTTAGTGAATTCAGTGAAGAGTGGATGATTAAGTCTGAGATTTTTCTCTTTCCTCTTCTCTTTTCTTTTTTTATTTGTGTCATTTCCTATGTTTATTTTTGGATTTTAAGTATCCATTAGAATTCACATGCACATTTTGTAATTCAGCTTTCCATCCCCATGACAAAATAGCTGTAAAGAGCAACTGAGAGAAATTTATTTTGGCTCGGAGGTTTCCTTCCATGGTACGCTGGCGCCATGGTTGTGGCCCTGTGGTGGTGGTGCAGAACTTCAAGGGCGGAGGGTGTGGCAGAGCAAAGCTGCTGGCCTCGTGGTAGCCAAGAAGCAGAGAGCAAGAGAAAGCATGGAGCTAAAGACAAGATGTACCCTTCAAACACATGCCTACCTCCTAAAGTTTCTATTACCTCCCAATAACCATTGGTTATGAACCCATCAATGGATTAATTCATTGATGAGATCGAAGCTGTCATGATTTAATCACTTCCCCAAAAGCCCACCTCTGAACATTGCTGCATTGAGGACCAAGCCTTTAACACATGAGCCTTTGGGGAATATTCCAGAGCCAAACTCTAACATGCATTATTCTGAGCAGAGGAAACAGATGTTTTCACATGACCTTATAAATACCTTAAAATACAGTGAAATGATGCTAAATTAAATAGGACAGTTGCCATTTGAAAGTAAGCTTCTCTAGGCTCTCATTCAATCTTAGCTTGGGATCACTTCTTTCCAGAGTCTTGGTGATCACAGACCCACATCCTGCTTTCCCAGTCATCCTTCAAAGCTGTTCTTTTGGAAATTCCTCCTTCACCTCCCAGTGTTGCACCACTGGGGAGGGTAGTCCATTCAAAAGTGTCCCTTCTCCAGCATGAAATTATACAATGTAGAGTGAGCAGCAATCTTAGTTTTTTCATTTGTTTGTTTTTGTTTTTTTTTCAGTGTTTGGGATTAAACCAGATGCTCATCCATGCCAGGCAAACATTCTACCACTGAGCTACATTCCCAACCCTAAGGCCAGGAGCCTTAGAATGGACCAGCAAATTTGGACATCAGCTCATAGTAAAAGAGCCAGTCTGAGCAGAAGTATCACAGCCATGAGGACACAAGGATATCCTGGTGCATGCCACCTACCTATCCCAGGGCCATCTACTTCATAGGTGGCCTTTCCATGTGTGTGGCTGTGTAGTCGACACCAACCTCATTCCAGGTTTACACTTAGACTTTGGCCACAGCTTGACAATAGCAGGAAGGAGGCTGGACTAGACTGTGTCTGGGCATCTGGAGAGAAACTTTTCCTCCCAGCCTTTCTGATCACTTTTATCAAGGGCACTAATCCTTTGAAGGAATCAAATTGTTTTCTCCTTTCTCCCCTTCCTTCTAAACCTTATTCTTTTATAAACAAACCTAAACCATAGTTCACCTCAGGACTTGGAAGAAAGAGGACTCCACCTATGTAAATTGTTTCTGGGAATCATGTTAGCAGAAGTGGCAGTGCGTAGCTGGAGTGTGATAGGACCTGTGAACATTGTGTCCAAGAACCTGAGCTCCAGACTCCTCTGTGGGGCTGTGCAGAGGCAGGAGGGGCCCATGATTCTCCCACTTACCTCTGGAAGGATTCCTGCTATCCCATTTTCCTTCACTGACCTGGAGATGCCCTACAATGGCCAGCCACGGCCCTGATTGCAGACGTCCCCTTACTCCAGGTGCACACCTTTCATGCACTGGATGCTCCGCAGCTCTGCGGGTTCATCTTTACTCTCCATGTTCATTGTTTATATTACTCACACAACCACTGTAGGAAGGGTCCATGAGACTCAATCTCTTTTCACAACTGGGGAAACCAAGACTTATGGGAACACAGTCACCATTCTACCAAATAATGCTTTTCTAAAACACAGAGGCAAGGCTGAAAAGGTGAGGAAGCTGCCATGTGTTTTGCTTTATTGCAACACCAATGTTCACGACATTTATTCTGAACCTGCTCCAAGGGAGGGTGATGCTAGAATGATGCATAATCAAGGGTCAGTTTGGAAGATGTTTCCAAAAAAACGTGCAGAACAACTTTGTAGTAATAGCTGGACACTGACTCCATGTTAACTCAGAAAGGTAGGGTGTTAACTTCCAAGAGCCATGTTTTTACCTGGCATATGGTTTAAAGTCCTAGGACAATTTTGCTATTCAGACTCAGTGTTAAGGTTTACAGGAAAAGTGAATAAAGGGGGAATGCTGGGGGGAATTATTGGCCAAATTATATGTTATATTTTGTGCATGTATGAATATGACTATGTAACAGCAAATCACATCATTGTGTGCAACTATAATGCACCAATAAAAATGTGGGAAAAAAGTGACTAGGACACTCACACACACATACACACATTCCACTTATTTTTAACCTTGAATACACACATTCGTGTAATTATTGTATATGTATGTTTTCACATATAAAATCCCAAGGGCACACTTACAGCTGAAAAAGTTGGGCTCATTATGTTGGGGTACACAGCACAGAAAACTTTGGTACAGTACATAGGAGTAAGGAAGCTATGGTAGAATTTGGGGTTGGTTCAGTGACTCAGAGAAGGAATTATCCCTCCATGGAATAGGGTTTTCTCTAGAAAATGGGAGTGATTCTGTAATTGGATAAAGAATCAATAGTTGCTCACTTAATAAGTGCAGGATATTGAAATTTGTAAGTTGCACACTGACATCATTTTTGCCTGTTCATGAACACAATTATGAGGTAAGTTTACTTTTTCTCATTTTGTCATGACCTCAGAGTGAACCTGTTCGAAATTTTCATTTTGTGAGATTGTTCATGTCTAATAGAGAATACCACAAAGTAGTTGCAAGAGTCAGGCTAATATCTGAATGACAGAGACTCCCTCTGGATAGATTGGTCAATCAATTAATAAACAGGTGATGGAGAGATAGGCAGACAGACAAAGAGGAAAACAACTGGTAGTTCCTCTGAGCCTCCCTAATCCAGCCCTAAAGCTAGGCCATTTCCTGCCCATCTGACTGAGAGTTAAAGCACCACCATCTTGATTCCATGGCTCTAAACACACAATCCCACAAATGAAGCTGTGCACTTCCCAAGGCCCAAATAGAGTTTTCTGTGGTCATCATGGAAAGTAAAAAAAATTAAACTAATATGACAGAATGTTTTTCTCTTGTTTATTTCTCATTGTAGTCTATTCTTTTCCACATTTTTAAAGTGTTTTATAGTTATATATAATAGTGAGATTCATGGTTGCATATTCATACATACATATACTGTAACAATATTGTTCCCCAGTATTTCCCCTTCCCTTCCACTTCCACTTCTCTTATGTCGTCCATCTACTTCACTGGTCTCTATTCTTTGTTCCTGAGATTCCCCATCCCCTCCCACCTTTCTTTCTGTTTATTCTAACTTCCACATATGAGAGAAAAAAAGACCACCGTTGACTTTCTGAGTTTAGCATGTTTTATTTAGCATAATGCTCTCAAGTTCTGTCCATTCTCTTGCAAATGATGTAATTTCTTCCCTTAAGTTTCCGACTAAGAGTTATGCAATTATCTTCCCTAGTTCTGAGGCCTTTGGACTTGAATTGGGTCATGCTGCCAGCATCTTGGGACTCCAGCTTACAGATGGCCAGTTGTGAGATTTCTCAGCCTCCATAACCTCTTGAGACAATTCCCATGATACATCCCCTCTCATCTATCAATCTATCTATTTATATCTATCATGTATCTATCTATCCATCATGTATCATATATCTATCAT
>PVKS010031663.1:0-23233 GCA_004027875.1 Aplodontia rufa | reverse complement strand
AAGTATAAATGACTGGGGATATAGCTGAGTGGTAAGATGCCCCTGGGTTCAATCCCCAGTACAATAAATGATGAAAGCAATAGTAATATTAATAACAATGTGTTTTTCCTGGTGCAGTAATTAGAAAAATTACATGTAGCTTCCTGAGAATAATTAATTCCTAGCACAGAGCTTATTGGAGTTAGCTCTGATTCTTGTGACTGGATCGCAAATGCAGTGTGCTGATGGGCACGCAGGCACATCTCTGACGTAGGGGTCAGAATATTTGTAGTTAGTTTGCTTCCACCGAACAATGTCTCTGTGATGTCATGCAAGTCTCAGTTTCCTCAAATATAACAAAAAGAAGTTGGAATCCAACTGCTCACCGTCTCCTTCAGCCCTGAATGTTATGGGTCAAATATGCTTTGTAGACAGGACCTGAGATTCTGTAATATTATTTGAGGCACGTTTGGAGTACCTGCTCAGCTCACTGCTGCCCTAAGGCTCTGTTGATGCAGGCAGGCTGAAGAGGCGATAGGAGGCTAACATAGAGGAAAAACTGGGAAAAAGGGACTCATTTGACCTGACCTGTCTCCATCGATACCCCTCCTGGGGTGACCACTCAGCTCTCCATTTGACAATGTAGACACAGCCTGAGGAAGGTTCGAGGGCAGGTACAGATTGAGATACTAAAACTTGTAAAATACATGCTTGCTGCAAAGCGTTTGCTGATAAGGACTGTGTGCTGGCTCAGAGCATCGTGTCTTGATGTAATATGTTTTAATTTGCTAACTCTACTTAGCTGGCCGCATCTGCCAGTGGTTTTGATTACACATCAAAATGAAAATTTTCAAGAAAAGCACCAGATTGAAGTGGGTATGTAAAGTGCTCTGAGCTCCATTTTTTTTTCCTTCTTGGAAGCATAAAAAAGGAAAATGATTTTATGAATTAACAGACCTTAGCTGTGGGATAGGAATTAGAGACACTGGTTTTGAAATAAGGTTTGACACAGACTGTCCTTTCTACTTGGCACGGCTATGTTCTAATATCACCCACTTTTCTCAAAACTCTCCGGCTACCTTTGTATCCTTATAATTATGCTGCCCTCTTTACAATGGCATGTTTGTCCTTGGTCATTCTGTCTGTGTGAACTAATTTCTCAACATCTTCATCTGCTTTTTGTTTTTGGTTTGGTTTGGTTTTAGAACCAGCTAATTTTTTTATTCAAATTTAGGGTTTAGTTTAACTTCAATGCCTCAGAGGGATGTATTCTTGATCTCTGGATCTGTTCCAACAACCCCCTTATGTCATTTCAAATTGCAATGATGCCATCCCCCTAAAAAAAATCATATCAGAGTTACAACTTTTACTTAGATATTTACTTATATCATTATTCGTCCTTCCCAATAGACAAGAGACACTATCACCACATGAATTATCTCTGCTTCGTCAGAGCTCTGCTCTCAGCAGAGCACAGAACAGGCACAGATATCGGCCACTTCTAAAGCACAGGCGGCGTGTTGTAGGTGGGGCCCAGAGTGGGGAATCCACTTGCTGGGAAAGCTTGATCTGAGCACGGTACACTTCTAAATATATATATTTTTTTCTAGTGTCTGCAGAGAGTGTGAATGGAGGGAATTCTCATGTTGAGTCATTACAGAGGCCAAGGACCCATGATCTTCTGATTTGTGAAGGACTAATTCTGCTGAAATGGATTACATCTCTTCTACCTTGCCCACAAATATGTGGTTCCTGTCTCAAATACACTAACAATAAAATCACTGAATCTCATCATCAAAACATGCCACAATGTATTGAAATACTTTCTAAACTAAAAATTAGGAAATGTGCAATATGCTTCCTGAATTCAGTTTTGACCCCAAATGCTTTTTTTAGAGAGAGAGAGAGAGAGAGAAAGAATCAATTTTTTAATTTAGTTTTCCATGTGGATTTTGCTGCTCTGACACTTCCTGGTGTATGTGGTGCTGGGATTCAAACCCGCATCCTCACACATGCCAGGCAAGTGCTCTAACCACTGAGCCATGGCTCCAGCCTGCCTCCCCCAAATGACTATTTAATTCAGGCAAATATTTTAGAATCTTGAGTGCTTAGATAAAATGTATTCTATCATATATAAAATGACGAAGAGTCATAACAAAGATTCTGTTTATCATTCTAAAATTTCCAAGTTTCAAATTGCTTTCTAACTTGTAAATCCCGGCAAGAGGGGAAAGAGTGCATGGAGTCAGTCCTTGCTGATGGTGACAGGACCTTCAGACATGTCACAGGTAAAGGACCGATTGCTAGTGTGAGATTGCTCCGAGCCCCTGTGGAAGGGGAGTGAGGTGGAATCTCATCGTCCTTGTTGGCTGCATCGCAGGGTGTGGGAAGAAGGGGCTTTGTAATGTTCATGCACCTGTGGTCTCTGTGAGATTAAAATGCTCACTTGATCTGTCACGGTCCTATTTCTTTCATCTGGGTGTTTCTTAGACATCTTAGAAAAACCATGGAAATCATATTACACATTAATGTGAAAGCAAGCAAAGATAAGTTGTACACACCTGAATATTCAAAGCTTTTTCTAATGAGGCAAATTATATGAGAAAATGCAAATTTATTTATTCTTTAAAAACAAAAAAATGGCAGTTTAATGCAAATTAAGTGCATGAAATTTCTAAATGTGAAATCACAGGATTTTCTAATTCTAACTACATTTTCGTCAAAAGTAGGGATCCTTTAAACAAAACTCCTTTAGTTAATTGAGGTATAATTTTTAAAATGTAGAATTATACCAATGCTGACTGTAAACTCCATACTAGCATTTATACTACTGAATAATTTGCTGCTGTAACAAAGAAACATAGCAAATTAGTGTTAATGATGCTTCTTTCACTGTTGTTTTTCTCCTAGAATTTAAGAACCAAATGTAGGAGAGGTGTACCAGAGGGCACCCAGAATTCACATTTATTTATGGAAGTATTAGTTTAATAAAGAATAAAAAAGTCCTTATCTTATTTCACAAAGTTGTTTTGAAACTCTCCTGATGGAAGCAAAATAAATAAATAAATAGATTTTAAAATTTTTATAAAGGGAAAAAGAAAATGAGCTAGGAGGTTTACTTATAAATATTGAAAATACTTACAAAATTGAAAAATAGTTGTGACTGTTGCTGTATTTCTGTGTCCAACAAGCTCAATTGGGGTTGAAATGCAAATCTTGGCAAGTCAGTTAGAACAACAGCACACCAAAGAGAAATGAGAGAGATGCTCATTGTGCTGGAATCCGAGAGGTGCGAAAGCTACCATGGCGATTATTGTGCGGATGCTTGCCAGAGGTGCCCGACAAGCCCAAGTGCAGTGAAGTCCACCTCTTGAAGTCTATTCTCTAATTGACACAAAATGCAGCTCCCTGGAACAAGATTTGGCTGCTACCTTAAGGGCTGTGGGTGCTTTATCTTAATGTTTTATTGATGGGATTGTGCTGTGCCCATCACTGGGACAGCATCAGGAGACTCATTAGTACAACTTGCTCTAACTTCCAGGGATCTTTTACTGATCATTTTTTGCTGGTTTAAAAAGCAGTGGACAGAAAGAGGGTGATCTGAGTAGTGGCTAAATTGTTATTTAACTTCAGAAAGTCATGTGCTGCTTTTGGCCACCTCTGCCTTGAAACTCATATTTTATTTCATACTTTTTCCTCTGGTTCCCCCACAAGAAATTATTTTACAAATTCAATATCTCTGCCTAGATATATTTTTCAGGTTTTCCTCTTAAGCTATAGGCAGTATACACTCTGACTCAAATAAACCAAACACAATTTTTTAAATAATCTACTTTGTCATGTTAGTGCTAAAAATATAGACATTGAAGTGTACTAATGTTGTCAATGTATATTTCCCATGTTTTCTAGAGGTACATGTCCCAAGTTTCCCTGAGTATTCTTAGCACCGTAGCATAGATTATTTTTAGATGAATCAGTTGTTTAACTAAATGCTCTTTGACTACTTTAATTTTGAAAGAGTATCCTATCATTACAGTCCAAAACTGGGAAATAAAATCACTTAATCAGTAATTCCTAGAAGTTTGCTGTTAAAATTATTGTCAGGTAATAACATTGTATATAAATATCAAGGTATTAGAAGATGGCAGATCATAAGTTGCAAAGACACAGACAGCTATAAAATTGTGTGTGTGTGTGTGTGTGTGTTTGTGTAAGTTCAAGAGGTGTGTTTATCAACATATCATCTGCACAGACTAGGTGGCCATAGCTTCCCAGATGATACTTTCTCCAGTAAATATAGTCCGACCCTCATACGCTATTTTTGAATCTTCGGGTAGATAATTACCAGCAAAATGAACTGGAAAATATATGTGGATGATTTATTCAAAGCACATAGGCTTACTGGAGAACTCTGTCCATAATTGTAGTGAAGCAGTTTGTATCCTCTCTGCACACGGGACAGCAGGCGTTATACACTGTAAATATACCGTATATTCTTTTTGCTTTCATAGAATACAGTGATGATGTGCGGTAATGATCTTGGATTCTGGTTCCTTGTATTTAAAACCAGTCAGAACAGTAGGCGATACACTTACTTTCTCTGTCTTTCACTCCCTTGGTCTATACTAATTATACTATGGAAATAATACTATTGTCTATTCTATAGTGTACAGTTAAGAATGGTTAGAAAAAAAATCATATTTTTAGCTGTGTGATTGACACATAGAAGCATTAAACGTGTTCTTGGTACTAATGATGATTGTTGTCAGTGTCAATACTATTCAATGTAATTGCTCACACATCTCGTTTTTAGACATTAAGTTTAATTTTATTTCATGATGTGTCAGAACTTGTTAGACTTCTCTGTTTGTCATTTATTACCTTTACTCTACAATCTATTTTTTCAATTATAGTACACATCCCAAATGTTTCCTAAGATCAGTTTCTTTACAGTTCCTGATTTTAAAGAAAATCAATCTGAATTATCTGTCCTAGAACTGCCAGATTGATAGTAGCTCCTATAGGCTAAGAGAGTACGAAAACTCATATCTGACTTTCTAGTTAAAATTTATTTTAAAAACACAGAATGTCTACTATGACATGCTCTATTCAGGTAAGCCATGCTCTACATTTTTCTTCTGTGTCTTCAAAATAGAATGATAATATTAAAGTATTAACTGCCTTTTTTTTTAGAGTGAGAGAGAGAAAAAGAGAGAATTAATTTGATTTATTTTTTCTTCTGGACTTTGTATCTCTGACACTTAGTTGTGTATGTGGTGCTGGGGTTCAAATCCAGAGCCTCATGCATTCCAGGCAAGCGCTCCAACCACTGTGCCACCATTCTAGCCCCTAAACTGAGTTTTTGATTAAAACTTTTTGAAATTAAAAAGAATGTGCTCAAAGGAGAACTTCTTACTGAGTTTCAATTGCATTTCAGCCTTTGCTCTGTCAGAAAGTAGCTTTTCTAACCTGAAAAATGTCATTTCATCTTGCTGCATCTCCACTTGCTCGTCTTTAAAATTTATAGTTGTCCTTCCTAATACATCTCTAATAGAATTCCAAATAGACTGTAAGCAAAAATATGAAAGAAATTAGAAAAGACACTGCCCTCAGGAAGTATGATCCAAATGAAATAATATTAAAGTAGTGAGAGTTAGTGAAGTTGTCCTCAATATAATTTGTAGCAGAACTGATCCGATGAAAGGCATACATCATGGGATATGGTACTTTGGAGTTTAAGACAATGTGTCAATTCTGGGTTATTCCCAACTTCTACTTCATAACCAAGATTTCTTATTAATATATTCAGTGATTCCCACGTTTGAAGATAATCATATGGAGTCAGTTTAATTAATTGCACATAGCCAATAACTGTTAGAGCTGAGTTTTAAGCACTAATCTTTCTGGCTTTGAAAATCCACATTTTGTCTTCTTTCATGTGACAGTCTTATAAGTGAATGGATCAATATGAAGAAGCACAGTATGAAAAGTCCCAGGCTGCACCACGCTATGAAGGAAAAGAGAAAGGAAGGACAAGTCGAGGCCATTGTGTTTCCTGTGAAATATTTCCAAAGCAAATGACCTAGGAAATCTGGGGTTCATTGATCATCATAAAAAAGGAAAATGTTATATTTTTAAATGTATTCACCCTTGACCTTCCTGCCCTGCGAGATAACCCCCAAGGATAATGAAAAAAAATCAAATTGAACAGCATTACCTAATGCAGCAAATAGTTAGCAATCTGAGAATTTTGGAGAAAATGACTCAACTTGTCCTATAGTATTAAAAATATCATACTTAAAAAGTTGATAGGAACATTTTAATAAAATTTAGAAAAAAAGAAGAAGAAAACACAAAAGGTAAATATTAGTAAGGGTCTTCCCTCCTTCTTTTGCTAATAATATTACACCAGAACTGATTATAACAGCCCTGTATTGGTTATGCTCCTATATAATAATCCATCTTTAATTTTCATTGTTTGGCATATGATTCAGGCACCTTAAAATTATAAGACACTAATGAAGTTCAAAAAGAAGATTGCATATAGATGTTGCAAAATATTTTCAGGTACCTGAACTCGTTCCATCTGGTAAACTGTTTGACAGAGGGCTTTTCTCATCAAATCATATATCGTAGAGAGAATAGTGGTCCTCTGTGGATAGCCATGTGAATTTATTTCATATCACATGCCAAATTAGCAACTAGAAGCTTTCTGGCTAATCTGAAATTATGCCCTTACCCTCAAATCAAAGAATAACAGTTAACTGTACAAGCCATTGTCAGGGGAAAAGGCAGAGTAGCGTTCAATATTTCTTTAAGAAGAAAATCTTGCCTAACAGCTGGAGAGACATCAGGTTAAGATTAAATCTTTATATCATATTTAGATGAGTTCCTGCTGTTCTAGAAATTAATTTGAATTAATCATGCTCCTTCGACCCTTTGTCAAGCTTTTTTTCTGTAGCAGAATTAGTCCTTCCCACAGCAGCCTTACAGACTTGGAGTCCTGATTTTCAAGTTTGGCCTGGGGATAGAAAGTCAGAGGCTGGCAGAAGATGGATGCTTGCAGAAGTGACAAATTTAGTTTTCTGGAGAAAGTTGCTGACTATAACATTCCAAGTGGAGAAGCTTATCTGCTCCTCCAGATGTTGAAATAATGACAGATGCTTAGAGAGGGCTTGACAAGAGGAAAGAAAGAGCCTACTAAAGAATCCAGCCTGCTCATATGGAGCAAAATAAAAGTCTCACTTAGAAGACTCCTATTGTGATAAGATGTGTTAAACATCTTTACAGGCAAAATATGATATTATTACCTTATGCAAATTTGTAGGGAATTAGAGAATTCTGAGATGTTGAAGACATAGACGGCACAGGATTAGGACTCCTTTCCTCCTGGTGTTAATAGTTTATTATATTCCTTCATTGACTATGAAATGACCTCTCTGAATGACAGGACACTACTTCGTACTGACTCATTGTGTATAATTATGGTTTTCCCAGTTGTGACAGATGGATGGATTTCCTATTATATGTTCCTGAAATTCACATTTAAGAAATGTTTTTAAATCATTAACGTTACTAATTATCTAAATGAAGTCTCTACATGAATACTTACAAAAAAAGTACCAAATCTCAGTCAAGGAATTTGAAATTTTAGGAAGTTGCAAAACAACTCACAAGATATTGACATTGGCAACAGATTAAAATACAGTTTTGATAAAGAGCAAATGAAAATATGAAACATTCAGAATAATTTAGCTTTTTAAAAATGCACATTGCTTCACTGTGCTTGAGATAACACCTGTAATTTCTGTGTGTATGTGTTTGTGTGTATGAAAAAAAATTGTGGTGTTTTGTATCTATATCTTTTTTGTGTGCTATTCCTTTATTTTTTTCTACCTTTCTGATTTTCTTTAAAAGAGGTCATTCAACCTCCTGTGAGAGAAACTTGTTCTTACCAGAGGAAAACTATCCAGTTGTAAAATATAGTTTGCAAGATGAGAGAAACATTTATCCAAACATTTCTCCTTCCCTCAGAGATTTCTTTATGTCTTACACGTACTGCAGAAAGAACATTTTTATAGTATCCTTTGCAATGACTTCTCATTCGTGCCTGAAAAACACTTATTATAAAATTATTTCTGCATTCTGCTGACATTCTTGACAGTGCCCTCTGAACCCCACTCCTCAGGTAAATTACTTCAGGACCGAATTTGAAGGTGTTATGCCAGCTGATGAACAAGTGCACTGAAGAGGAGCCAGAGGGCAAGGGCCTTGGCTGGAGCAGCCAACCTGGTGGGATTCAGACAGAAACTTCTTGAGCTCCCTGTGCATGTTCTGGAATGTTTGCCCTAATTCCATCTGAATAAGCCCCTGAAATCACTCATCTACATCACTTATGTTTACACATATCCCTGCTTGGAAGGATTAACAAAAAACAAGGTAGAATCCCAGAGATGTTTGGCAGCAAGCAGGATTATCCACAAGTTCTTAATTTGGTTAGGAAAAATATAGGCACTTTTGATAGGGAAAAGACAGTCATGAGTGGTGGGAACATGAGATTAAGGGAATAATTCTATAAACCGAGTCCATTGTGCTGACCCTGACATACTTTCTTTTTTAAAAAGCAGTTTACCTGCAGCCCTGCCTTCCTTAAGTCAACAGGATGTGCTACATTTGTCAGCAAACTACCCATTATCTGCAGTATCTGCAGGAGAAATGCAGGCCTGAAGTGCTGATAAAAAGAACACAAGCTATGCTGAGGGGGAAAACTCCTGTGACCCTTACACAGACCAGATCCCAGAACTCAGGGAGGTAAGGATAATTCCCCTTAACCATAACACCCCTACTAACAGGTTCCAGTTAGAACCAGTCAGTATGACCTAGAGTGGTTCTGCGCAGTGAGGACTTGAAAGTTTGCTGTCATCCTGCTGCCAGTCACAAGTCCAGAGGTGGAACTGGGTGGGACACCCGAAATTTCCCTGGGACCCTTAATAAAACAGGATGCTAGGAGGGAAGCACTGTTCCTTTCTGAGAAGATCCCCTCTCTCCTTTGAAAGTCGCATTTCCCCTTTCCTATCCCTTCTAGTAAACTAATGTCTGTTACTCTGAGTAAGTTTTCTGGTATGATTGCAAGAACAAGGGTTTGAAGAGGAGATCTCTGTGTTGCCTCAGTTTCCAGTAAGCCTCTGCCCTGTAACCAGAGAACACATTTGTGCACTCTCTTCACTGTCTATGCCATTGGGGAGGATATAATATGTGGATTGGTCATGGGAAAGAATATGATTTATAGGCTACAAGAACTGAAGTGTTTAAAATTATCGTTCCCTTAGAATTACTTTTATTGCAGAATCTATATTCCAAAATTATTCATTCAAATAATAAATTACATTTTCAATCTGTATTATGTGTAACATTAAACCTGTTTCAATACATTTTCATATTCCTTGGCAAAAATATGTTTCAAGTTTTATATTTTTAGTAAACTGATATTCAAATTTATTTCAATAATAATTATAATTTTTGTGATAACAACATACATTTGTCATCTTAACCACTTTTAAGTGTAGTGTAGAGCAGAGTCAATGGGTGTATATTGGAGTGTAAGTATTTTATCTTGCAATATTAAAACTATATTCGCTGATTCTAAGAGATTGCCTACTTTAGATATATTATATGGTTGGAATCATATGTGACTAGATTATCTCACTTAGTATAACTTCCTCCAAGTTCACCACTACTATAGATTTTCCTTTTCTTTCTTAGGCTGAATAATAATTCATTGTATATGTGAATAATGCGGTACTGAACGTGAGAATATGAATGTGTCTGGATTAAGTTGCATGACTTGTATTTCTCTTATGGTTAATGATGTTTGTAGAGCATCTTTTCATATTTTTCTTGGCTATTTGCACATCTTCTGGGGAAAATGCCTTCAAATTCTGTACCCACATTTTAATTAAGTTATTTTTGCTTTGGTGAATTGTAGCAGTCTTTATTTATCTGGATACTAATCCCATATCAGATACATGTTTTGCCAATATTTTCCTCCATCTTTTAAGATTGTCTTAATTTTGATTTTTATAACATTTTATACTTTTTGAATCCTGATGATAAGTTTTACCCTGTGATTTTAATGTTTTGTTCAAATAAATCATAATCTGGTGGCAATTAATTCTATACTTTAGCATTAACTTTAATACAAATATTCCCTTTACTTTGCCACACCACTTCTACCTATACCCATTGTTGTAAACAAGCTATGTCATTCATATATACCAAATATGTTTGTGTCTTTCCACAGTGTCAGAATTATTGAATGGCAATAAATTCAGAGGCTATAACTCTTTCATCAGGGACAGTTCACTGAATACTTATGAGTCACCTGGTAGTCGTACAATTGGCTAACACAAGTTCTTTTATTCCAATCTTAGTTTCTAATAGTCATAACACGCAAGTTATGCATCATACTTTACACAATTTTTATATGCATGTAGGTCACAGATAGGCAAAGAATGGGTTAAGGCACCCACAGGTGTTCAGAAGACTGAATCTACAGTAAGAACAGACAGCAGACAGGAATGCAAGAATGCAAAGGGTCACTGTAGGTGGTAAGATAAGATTAGGAGCCAGAAGTAGCCAAAGAACTTGTACAGGACAAGGAGCTATCAAAGTACAGGCAGTTACTCTAGACCAAATCCAAGCAGTGTTACAGTCAGCTTGGAGTGTCAGTTTGAGATTTCAATTTGAACTGGGCCCTGCATTCTTAGGAGCAGGAACAATCTGTTCTGCACTGAGATCCAAGTAGAGAGATTCCAAAATTTGCCACTGTTGTGATTTTCTTGGGCAAAAATCATAATTAGTGTCCAGCTTCAGGGTTCTTCTTTTATGGATCTCTAAGTCAGGGGGTTGGCTCATTTCATGCTCTGGTGTGGTCAATAAGTTCATGGGTCTGATTTTTCTGATAAAGAGTTTGTTACACCCAAGCATGAATGTGCTTCTGACTAGCTGGATAAGTTCACAGGAGGTCATTTTTATAAGCACAATTAATTTATTTATTGGATTGTACCTTATGGTGGTGCTAGATGGATGGTGGTTTTTTATGTGTACAAACAAGATGAAAAGTCATTCCACTTCAGCACTTAAACTTAATATGGAGTAGCTTTTAGCAAGCTACTGCTCTGTAAAATGAGTAACACAGGGTTAGTCACAGCCTGAAAGCACTTTCATGCATATCATGGAGTAACTCAGAGCAGGGCACAGCCTGTTCCCAACACCTACTATTAATACATTTTCCCATTCTCTCCCTCTCTTCTCTTTGACTTCTCTTCCTTTCTCTTTCTTTTTCCTCACTTTTTCATGTTTTTCTTCCCAGTTTTTCCCAATATGTATTAAATTACCACTTGAATTTTCTACTTTCTCATGAAATTAGGTTTTCTTTTTGGTAAGATACATGATAATGTTCATGAGAATGAGTTATAATTGAACTTGGAGAACAATATGAACTACTCAATTTTCATTTGCAGCCAAAGAAGTACCAGGAAGCATGATGAAGGAGTTTTAAGGTTGATGTTACCTTACAAGTACAGCTCCCTTACATATTTGTCCAATTGTCTGAACTGAGTACTCGAGCAAGTGGATGAAAAGGACTATTTGTACCACTTCACAAAGCAATAGCAAGTCTGGAACTGAAATGTTGGAACATTATTGCTGATACCCAAAAATAGAATGTGAAAATGTTATAACTCATAGAAACTCTAGGGTCTATACAAATATCTAAATTTAATCACAGAAAACAGGTCCAAAAAATTGTCTCAATTATGATGTAGCTATAATTATTAATTAATTTTATATCAATCACTGTGCATTGTTTATTTGTAATATATTAATTAATCTGTCCCATGAAACAATAATATTATTGTTTTGCAAATGAGATTTTAAGCTCTGTCAGAACTTGCCGCCTGTGGTTATAAGCACAGTGAGGAAGTTTTTGCATTTTGATTTCAGGTGTTTGATGACAATTTTTCTGTGAATTATTCACTACATTCCTAATTTTTCCTTTGCTTTAATGGGCTAAATATGTTATATCTTAGATCAATAAATGAATAAAAATAGCTATGAAATATCTGAGGTTAAAACTATGGGAGTGATTAGCCTGTCCTTGGAAATTTGTAGCTTATGTTCATTTTGCAAATATTTATTGTCTAGGAGAAGCTATTTCCTTTTGCCTGAAAAGTGGGTCATATTGTCATTAGAAACCTGGTTCCAGATAATTTGTCTACTCTTATATTGAATTGAATGGGCAGATTTGTAGTAATTTGTCCTCTTTTGTATTAACTTGGATGACCAAATTGCATTTCCTGAGACTTAATTAAAATAGGTGTGAGTGCAAGCGTAAGTCACCAAGGTATTCTTGATAAAACAATAACCAAGTGGAATAATTACAGCGATGCCTTCATTAGATCCCCTGGAGATTGAAAAATATTATGTTTAAGTTCGCAATGGATAATCAAGAAAAGGTAAAACTTGAAGTTCCTTTTCATCATGAACAGATTGCAAATGTAAGGTTAAACAAATCCTGAAATCTCTACTTGTCCCCATTACTCATAGCCTAGAAGAGTTCTGTTCAGAGAGTTTCTCCCTTTACAAAGCAAAAGATTTGGATGGAGATATGTCTGTAGCCAAATGACTCTGAATGAGTTATGACCATATCCATTGAGGCCTTCCTGCTATCAGCCAAATTATAGGCTGTGTGGTGAAGAAAGATAGGAAAATAAGAAATAAGGCTAAGCAGTTGCTAGCATAGATATGCTTACTTTCCCAAAGAAGTGGAGGCTGATTCTTTGCTGATGAAAGTTTAAAATAAAAGTCTGGGAAATAACAAGGGCCAAGCTTCTTGCTTAACCAATCAATAATTGCCTAACATTAGATGTGTTTCCTCATACATAGACACTGGCATCTTGAACATTGCATCTCGCAATGAGCAGAACTAGTTAGGATGAGACCAGGGTGTTTATCATCAAAAGTCACACAACAATTTCACATCCAAAGAGAGCAAGTCTGGGAGCCACACCCTTGCTGTGGGAATATGAGCAGTTAAGTCATCTGACTCATCTTTACATTCAAAGGTTTGGTGTGATTGAATATTACTCATCAATAACAAGAAAGCCAACTGCTTACAGGTGCTGCAACATAGAGGAACTTAATTCATTATGAATGACAAGAGTCAGACACAAAGACAACTCCTTTTATGTTTCTAGGTGTAGAAAACCTCCACCACAGGGACAACGGTTGAGACAGGAAGTGGGCTAGTAGATGCCTGGGACTTGGAATGGGAACAAAGGGTGTCTGTGGAAACTGATGAGGAGTCTCTGAAGTGATTGGAAAGTTCTAGAACTTGAGATGATGTCAGTTATAAACTCCTTATGTATACTAAAACTTATGAAATTAGACACATATCTTACTGTGCACATTACGTACAGATAAAATGCTGCATTTTGTGATATGTGAATGAAAACTCAAAATCATTATTAGAAAAAATAGAAAATTTGACAGCATAGAATTAATCTCCCAAAGGTCTATCCCAAGTCTTAAACCCTCATATTTTATGATTCCAAGTATGATTTTCTTAAAATACATTTTCTTTTCTTTTTTAAGAGAAAGAGACAGTGAGAGAGAGAGAGAGAGCGAGAGAGAAAGAGAGAAATTATTTTATTTAGTTTTCCACATGGCTTTCATTGCTCTGAGACTTTCCTGTGTATATGGTGCTGGGGTTCAAACTCACATACTCACACATGCCAGGCAAGAGCTGTAACCACAGAGCCACCCCTCCAGCCTTTAAAATACATTTTTAATATTTGACTTTGATTTTAATTTTTAACATAAATTGATATTTTTTCTTTTTTTTTTTTTGTACTTGTGCCTACGTCCAAAAAACTCAAAATTGTCATCAAACTATAGGCCATGTTTTTATTCTGCTTATTCAAAGAAATATATTTAGAGATACAGATTTTGACTATAACGTGTCTTACCCCATTTCTCCCTGGCTAATATTTGATATTCTGGTAGACTTACACACTGCCAAAATGACTTGTGGGTGTATACACCTTTTAAGAGATGGTGATATTTTAAGTATTATTATTTTGGTCCCCTGAAGGGAGGGGATTCTACTTTATTTCTCAACAATCAGCTTGCACTCAGGGTCAAACAGGACAAACAATGAGTAATGTAAATCACCAGAGTCTATAGCAGAAGTTCTTTAGCCTGTTAATAAAGAATGTGGGCATCTTAGTCAATATCTTCCTTTTATTCAGAATATTAAGATTTCTGGTCAGATGAAACTAAGAGAAAAAAATAAAAGCTAATAGTTAGATTTTGCAGTAAAATGTGCACATAAGCATGTGAACACACTTATATCTTTCTGTAGTTATAGCTTGTTTTTAAAGTTATTTTTCTGCACTGCAATAACCATGGTGCAACTTCAGAATCTAGGATCCAGTGACACTATTGGTGTACCAAATACTTACCTTCTTTATAATATAGTCTTCCATGCGGCTGTCAGAGCAGTTATGTTCTTATGACACACACCATGTTCTCTTTTTTTTTTTTATAAAAACGAGTAAAGAAAACAAAAATAAACCAAAATTTCCTTCAGAATAATCAATTGTAAGAATATTAGATTTCTTAAGGTTCCATAGTTTCTCATATAATTACAACCTAAAAAATATTTGCAGTTTCTTTCTTCTCTGCCCCTTCTTCTACACCTACCTTCATCTTGGAAGTCATTTGCATAAATCGTATTCCTTTTTAACTTTCATTGGACAAGTAAAACCTGCACATATTTATGATATACAGAATGATGTTCTGATATAGGTTTACATTGTAGAATGGCTAGCTCAAGCTATTTTAGCATATGCATCACCTCATATACTTATCATTTTGTGTTCAATGACAAAAAATACTTAACTTTTACTCTCAAAACTTTTCAAATGAGCAATATATTGTTTTTAACTATAGTCACCATGATGTACAAACAGAGCTCTTGAACTTACTTCTTTTGCACCTTGATCCACATTTGCCTGATCACCTCACTCTATAGCTTCTGGTAACCATTATGGTGCTGTCTGTTTCTATGTGCTCTGCTCTTCTAGATTCCACATACAAATGCAAAAACTATGCAGTACTCTTCCTGTGACTGGCTGATTTCATTTAAAATAATATTCTCTGGGTTTACCCATGTTGTCACTGATGACTGGATTTCCTTCTTTTTTAAAGCTAAATGATCTTTTGTTAAGTATTTGCACATTTTCTTTATCCATTCATCCATCAATCAATACTTAAGTTGATTGATATGTTGGGTACTGTTATGTTTGGGATGACAGGTGTCCCCAAAAGCTAAATATGTGATCCATTTTACCAAAAAGGCTAAGTGGTAAAATGATTGAGTCATGAGATCCTATCAAGAGATTAGTTGGTAACTGTAAGTCTGCAGGGTGTGGCTGGAGAAGGTGGCTCATTGGTGGACATGCCTTTGGGATATAGATTTTTTTTTTTTTAATTTGGTGGGTGGAGTCTCTCTCTCTGCTCCCTGGAGCCCTGTCTTCTACCATGATGTCCTGCTTTACCTTCTGCTGTGAGGAATGAAGCTGACCTTCTCTGGAATGAGACTTTTGAATTGTGAGCCTTTGGTTAAACATTTCTCCTTTAAAATTGTTCTTGTCAATATCTAGGAGACTGGAGGGTGGAAATATGGGGGAATCATCTCAGAAGGAGATCTCTGACCTCCATGAGATATCCATTTAACTCAGGGGGTCTTCTGGGGAAACAAAAACATGGGGAACCCAAGCTGGGCATCTGTGACATGGTATTAGCCTTGGATAACTAAGTCTATGTGCATTTGTTCTTGATTGTTTGACAATGTTTCCCCCTCAGTTGTAACTCCATATTCTTCTAATAAAAAAATGAAACATAAAAATAAAAAATAAAATTATTCTTGTCAGATCCTTGGGTAACAGCAAAAAAAAAAAAAAAAAAAAAAGACTAAAACAGGTCCTGTGAGTAAGGCTGCAAAGCCCATGGAGTATAGAAACCTCTTGAACATACTGAGTTCATTTCCTTTGGATAAATTGTGGCTTGGATACCAGTTACCCTCCAAAAGCTCATACATACCACAATGCAAGAAAGGTTCAGAGATAAAATGATCAGGTTACGAGATTCTCTACTCAACCAGTGAATCCACGCCCTGATAGGATTAACTGAGTGGTAACTTGAAGTGGGCAGGTTACTATGGGGTGTCCTTTGGGGTCTACATACTTGATCCTGTTGAGTGGAGCCTCTCTCCAATCACCATACGAGCAGCTTCCTTCTGCCACACTCTTCAGCCATGATTTTCTGCATCACTTCAAGTACCAAGGAATGGAGCCAGCTGCCTATGGAATAGACCTCTGAAACTGTAATCGTTTAAATAAACTTTGCCTCCTCTATAATTGTTCTTGTCAGGTCTTTTAGTCACAGAAATGAAAAAAAATCTGACTAAAACAGTATATATATATATATATATATATATATATATATATATATATATATATATATATATATATATATATATATCCATTAACAGGATTCCTAGATCATAGGGTAATCCTATCTCTAATTTTTTGAGGAATTCACCTATTGTTTTTCAGAATAGCTGCATTAATTTACATTTCCAGTCAGTATACATGCATTTCATTCCTTTTTCTCCTCTGTTTTATCCATGCATCTTTTCTTTTTTTTTTAAATTTTCCTTTTTTGAAAGAGAGAGGAACAGTAAGAGAGAGAGAAAGAGAGAATCAATTTTATTTAGTTTTTCATGTGGCTTTCATTGCTCTCACACTTTGTTGTGTATATGGTGCTGGGGCTCAAACTCAAGTCCTTGTGCATGCCAGGCAGGCGCCTTCACCACTGAGGCACCACTGCAGCCCCCTATCCATGTATCTTGATTGTATATTTCCCATGACTTGCATGCCCCTTACTTTTGATTTCAGATACTTTCCCTCCTTATGTCACTGAAACCCACCCAAATCTAGGCAGAAACATGACTGAATTCCTTCAAGGAATATAAATTCCTTTATGAACACTCATCTCTGCTTCTTGGAGGTCTTGAAGAATGATAACATGTAGCAAAAAAAAAAAAATGAAACCATAAGACAAGCTTACATAAAGAAGAGAGTTTCATTTAAATTTTTCAGTTCTTCCCTTTTCTTTAACATCACTAAGAGATTGAGTCATTGATTATTTATAAGTTAATACCAGACAATTTTTAAGTGTAGATTATGTTCCCTTCTTAGGAACTCAAATTCTAAAACTGATACATGAAAGCTTGGCTTTGTACTCCAGTATCATAACCATAGACTTATGAATAGTTAACTTTGTTATTGAATACAGGAAAATATTTAAATGTATATTCTGTGTGTTTTGTGGAATGATAGTGCAAAGTATATATCTTAGAGAACTGTTTTTATGAGAGCTTATAGCACCTCAAATATTTATACTGCTGTTTTTAACATGCTATTCTTCAACACTTTTTCAGTAATTGCAACTGAATATATAAACTATATAATTACTATACACAATTTAATACTGGAGCTAGAATTGGAACTTTTTTGGCTCCTGATTTATAACTTAAGGATCCACTAAATTTTTCAGTAACCATAAAGTTCACAAATTATAAGCAAAAATAACTGTCAAAAGTTGAGGGGCCCTGTAGTAGGACCCTGTATTCACAAACGAATAATGCAGATTATTAGATTTCCCAAAATAAGTAATCATTAAAGAATGCCTACATATTGTTAATTTCATGAACCACTGTGAAAACTCACTTCTATTTAGAGTGTGAATCCTTTGGATTAGAAGATTTGCATTTAAATGATCTTTTCTCCCTTCCAGTTAACAGGTTTCCACATAAGATAATAATGCTCCTTCTTTGTGCAGTACATACATAAAAGCTCCTAATAAATTCTACTATTGTGATGAACCCACAGTTTATCAAAGGATTTTCATGTTATTTAAACAGATTCAATTGAACTAGGGTTCCCTGTATTTCTTTTGGGAGTTTTTAATGTATATTTAGAATAATTAGATATTCCCCCTGAAGGGTACCTTTATAAATTTAAGAAAATTCCCATTCATCTCATTAGTAAATTAAACAGAAACACACTTGAAACCAAAGCACTAACCTCAAAATTGCAAAATAAATAATAACTTCAGATTTATATAAGTTCTCTTCCCAAAATGTCATGCCTGGTCCGAGAAATTAAGGACATGAAGAACTCAAAGAACACAGCTTAAAATCATGGGTCAGGATAATTCTTTTTTAAAACTTTAAAACCAGTTGCCTCACTCTAAGCAGGGTTTAAAAATTATCTGCAGATTAGCTGCACAGTGTCTTCATTTTTTCAATGATCCATCCACTGGTCAAAAAGGAGTATCACAGAAAGAATAAATTAAAGAATGTGAATATAATTGTGGCAAGACATCGCTATTTTTATCAATATTAACTATTTCCCAGATCCTTCTAAGAGTTAGTCCTATGTGCCACCCATTGCAATAAGAGGCAGATGGCATAAAGTACCTATTTGAGATGATTATAAGAAAGAGGAAAAAGACCTTCGTACATTTTAGGAATAGAAAAAACTATTAAATTCAATATATTTTTCATACCATACACAAAAATAAACTCTAAATTAACAAAAAACCTAGTTGGAGGAAGAGAGGTAGAAAGGGAAATGACAATGGCATCTTTTATTAATCAGGAAAAAGATGACAATGGTGAACTAGTCCTAATGTCCAAAGAATGTTTCAATATGAAGAAGACAGTAGCCCATAAATCAAAAAGCATGAACTAAAGACAAACAGAAATGGAATCTCAAAGATATTAAAATGGACATTATACATGATAGTAAATAAAAATTGAATCAAGATTGAGATATGACTTCTTACATATCAAATTTACCAAACTCCAAAAGCTTGAGCGTACTGGAGCAACTTGATCTGCCTTCTAAGACAGTTTGCATAGAAAATGTGAAAAACCTACAGGCATAATTTACCAATATGTAACAAAACTGTACATACATTTATCGTTTAAACAATCTAACTTGTAAGTATTTATCTTGAAGTTATGCTCCTAAAAATACAAAACTATATACGAGGTTATTTCCTGCAGCACTATACGTAAATGCAATATATTGGTAGAATGAATTTTCTTTAAACATATTTTTAGTTTTTTAGTATGCTTGCTTTTTAGTGTGTTGTGACCATAGAAATTCTTGAGTTCCTTCGCACGTTTGTTTGCACTAATGATGAAATGCATTGCTGTTGCTAAAACCTGGGTTTCTTACTGCAGAAGGAAGCAGATACAAATGCAAATACATGTGTGAATTTATATTGTGTAGGGGTCTGCATTATGTGTGTATGCATGAATGCATGTATTTATTTTTACTATTTACTGAAGGGGCCCCGAGGTGATATTAATTCCATTAGTATGAGCATGTCTGGTATTCAGATCTTGTCTTTATGACCTTGCTATCAAAAGTATCATGAATCCTGGAAACACAGCCAATTCCAGTCCTAGATAAAGGAAAGTGGAAAATAAGCTCAGGACATCTAGATTTTCGAGAAAGAGTCAGTGAATCCCAAAATAACAAGGAAAGAAAAAAGAGAAAAAGATACAAGTCAGTGTGAATGAGCTTTGATATCAAATATGGATAATTTCATCACCAGAAAAGGTAAAGAAAGTTATGGATCACAGCCTTCTAATAAAATGGGGAGGTATGATTTTATTTTGATAATAAGTAGAGTAAGAGAAAAAGGTATAAACACATACAACTATAGAAAGAAAACGAGAAGAGGAATACATCCTGACATCCGGACACTGGCATGCGAACTCTTCAAGCTGACATAAGTGATGGAGGTGGGAAATTCTTCTGCAATTGTCAAATTAGAATTGATCCAGGCAAAAGTCATCTGAGTGAATGTTGATGACATAGAACTGGATCATCTCCCACACGGTTATGTGGACAGGGAAATACTATCATATGAGGTGCGGAACCTGGACGATGACTAAAGAATCATAATATATGTCACCTAAGAAACAATCAGAGGCCCTGTGCCTCTGGATGTGTGTGATACCTGACATTCTACCTCATTTGTACCATATGCTGGAGAGAGATTTACAACTGGGACAGAATCCCTAGGTCCTGTAGACAACCTCAAAACTGAGGAGCAGTCTTTGAGATAAACATTTTGTTTCAAATGTGTGTGAGGACAGCTGAAGAAATGGACAGAGGCAGCTCCAAATTAGGAGAGGTCTAACCACTAGACAATTGAAACACCAAGAGCCCCTGACATGCTTGCTATATTGGGGGAAAGTGCTATAAAACAGCATTACTGAAGCAACACATATCTAACAAGTGAAGAGGGTATGAATGATTGTGGCACAGTGGGAGGAAATAGTGAGGTTTAGACTTGTGTGTAGTCTAATAAGTAATAGATACAAATAATATATCATATTATGGGGAATAAGTAATACCCATACTATGGATAGAAGTGAAAATCAAGCTCCTGCTAATCAAATGTGTTGTAGCAACTGCACTTGGTATTTAATACATATTCTTCTAATTGATGCTATTGAGGGAAAACCATCTCTCAGAAAAGATGAATCACTTCTCCCAGAACCCAATGCTCTTCGTAAACCATGCTGCTTTAGAAATTTAAAGCAATTTTTGTTTTATGAGTTTAAACTAACAACTGTATTTCTTCTAATATTAAAACCCAATATTTTCATGGAGCATTAGAAAGCATTTTAGAAAACTGGCCAACAGATTTATACTTGGTTACTTCATAACAACATTTGTTAAATGTCTTATTGTTGCTGAAATTTATGTCACCATAAAAAGAAAAAAGAAATAGTTCCATATAAATACACACTTACTGAGCAAGAATTCTCTTGAACTCTTAAAGTATAACATATGAATGGGAAAACAAACATATGGACAACTATGTAGGATAAATATAATTTAAAATATAATGACAAGAGACATAATCAATTCTCAGTAGTTTACAATACTGATAGGGAAGTTTTATTTGAATTATATTTTAAATATGAATAAAGTATATGTCTTTATTTGAATGGAAAAGTAATCCCCTGCTGTATTTTAAAATTGAATGCATTATAGAGTTCTGTACATTCAGACATATTTCAAAACCAGTTTAATTCTCAATAGAATATCTCATTTGAAAAATAAAATTCCAGTTTATAGAGTTTAGCTCACATCTTTTTAAAGTTATGAACTAACTTCTTTTGACTTTGCTGTCAACCTCTAGGTGAAACGTTTCAACGTTTGCATAGTGATTTTTCCTATTAAAATGCAAATCAGTTTTCCTCAGTGACAAATATTAAATTAAAACCCTAATATAAAAATGGAGACATGCCTTAATGGCTACAAATTTAATCCAGTCCTAAGTTAAGATCTGAGTTATGGGGTTGTAGCATGAGTAAAATTTGCCAAGGTGGTTTCCCATACTATTTCATGGTTGGTAATATGATGTTTAATGTTTAAACTATTTCTGATGAGGAAAAGACATTAATTGTGAACACTCACAGATTGTTAAAAATACACATTTGAACTATTTATTTGATTTCATTTTAAAATAATATGTATTGCTTATAACTTTGACAAATATTTTGGTGCTGAAATTTCTGTGATGAAAGGAGTCTGAAATCTTGGATAAAGTTGAAGTTGATAATAATTTTGTATTTTGTCTCTATATGCTATTGACGTATTTTGTAGTAGTCATTAGTAGCTCAATAAATACCATTTGATAATATTCCTTGGACTCTGCAATGGAAAAAGAAACCAGCAATTTTTGAAATTCAGAAGCTGAGAAATTGGTTAGTAGTAATATTGTCAATATTGTATCAATCAGAACTCTTGTGACCGAAGATATCTCAGTCAGTTCCCTGTACTAGGAAATGAAGTAATTATGAGCTTAAAGCACTGGGAAAGCCAGACATTCCATGGTACAACATAATGCCCCCTGATCTCTCTATATTGCTCTAATTCTCATACTCTGAAAAAAATTCCTGCTTTTCACTAAGATGAAATGTTATTTCTTTGTCAGTTCCAACTTTAATACTTTCCTGTTGAACATTCCAAGGGAAAAGACATTTCTCCCTCCTCCAAATCAAAGGGATCAAAGGATGGGGCATGTTGAGGGAGAGTGGATGTCCTGGAAGGGGAACTTGGCCAAATCATGTTGTTATATTGTGTTCATGTATGACTATATAACAAAAAATCCCATCGTTATATACAACTATAATGCCCCAATAAAAATGTGGAAAAAATCTACTGAAGTACAAAAACCTTTTGGCAATTATTTATATATCCTTGAAATAATGATTATCATTGTTCGCTTTGGTCAGCCATATTCATGTGATACAACAGAACCAAATGCAATACAGAAGAAAAAGAATTGTCTTGGGAAAGCCAAATCTATGCAAGCAAATCATCAACATGTTTGATCGCAAACATGAATCTTTGCTCTAAGATCCTATGCACCCCATAAATTATTCCAAATCATTACAAGTCTGCTTTCATCACAAGGTTCTTGGTGACTTGACTTATGAAACAAGGAATTACTTATTTTTATTTCCCTCTGTGTATCTCATATAAATAATAAAATATGTGATTAATAGAAATGGAAAGAAAAGGAAATCAAGCTAAGGTAAATAATGGAAATTAGGGATAAGCTGTGGTGACACTTTTTCTTTTCCTGTAACACGTGATTCTTGGATATATATTGGCTGTTGAGTGCTAGTTTTCACATCTTTTCTTGCAAAAGCCAGATCACAAATATCCTAAAACCAATACAGGTTATACACATATCAGAGAGACACTTGCACTCCCATGTTAATTGTGGTGCTATACAAAATATCTTAGGTATGCAATCAGACTAAGTGCCCATTGACAGATGAATAAATTAAGAAACTGCATCATATGTACACAATGGAATATTACAGAGGTATAAAAAGAATGAATTGCTGTTATTTGCAATGAAATAAACAGAAACGAAAGACAGTGCTTTAAGTAAACTAAGCCATACAGAAGGGCAGAAAGCATAGGCTATTTTTCGTATGGAAGCAAAAATAAAAGCTGATAAAAATAGAATAATGATTATTAGAGGTTGGGAAGGGAAGCAAGGAAGAAAGGGAGATCAGGTC
>PVKS010031662.1:0-23249 GCA_004027875.1 Aplodontia rufa | reverse complement strand
AGCTGCTTGAGGAAATGCTGTTTACTTAGAAACCAAATTGTACAAAGTATGTCTACCATCTGTAGCACAGATGATGATGACTGTGGTGATGAATTAAATAGTCAGAAATAAAATCTAATGCTTGTTTCTGTTTCCAGGGAAAAGGCAACTGAAATACTTTCATTACTCCTAATGCACAAAACAGCTAGAATTTATGTGCTGTTATTTATAACTTAGAAGATATGTAAGGAAAGACAGGATGATCACAGATTTTTTAGTGTTTTGGCAGCTTCTGTATAGTCGATCACATGTGAGCCATGTTCTAAGACAGAGGGGGCAATGCTGAAGTATGAAGGATCTTCATCATCATTACTACTCCATAAAGAGGAGTCACGCTCTGAGAGAGACCAGTTCAGCATTGACATTCACATGCCTGATTCTACACCAACCAATGATTTATCATGAACTCATCACCATTCCTGAAGTCATGAAAAGTCATTTATATAGCTTGGCATGATTATTGAGTGAGATGCAAAAGGAGAAAAAAAAAAACCCTAATGGGTATGATTCCTGAGGACTCTTCATCAGAAGTAGGCAATCCAGGGGCGGAAGAGGTAGCTCAGTGCATAGCCTAGCATGCCGGAGGAGCTGGGTTCGATCTCCAATACCACACACACAAATAAAGGAAAAACAAAACTAGATAAAATAACTCTCTCTCTCTCTCACCTCTCTATCTCTCTCTCAAGACAGAGGGACAGTGAGAGAGAGAAACAGTTTTCATTGAGTTTTTCACATGGCTTTCATTGCTCTGACACTTAGTTGTGTACATGGTAGTGGGGTTTGAATCCGTGTACTCACGCATGCCAGGCAAGTGCTGTAACTACCAAGCCACCACTCCAGTCCATCCCCTCCCTGTCTTTAAAAAAAAATCAGAGTAACACACAAGCTAGGGGAAGTCTACTTATGAAGGGGGAAAGATGGGGTCAGAAGGGATGAGAGGAGGATTGGGAAGGTAATGGGGGGGTTATAAATACTTTATGGTATACTTCCCTGAGAAGCTAAATACTACTAAAATTAAAAAAAAAAAAGGCTGGAGTGGTGGCTCAGCCTTGTCTGGCACTTGCCTGGCATACATGAGGATGTGAGTTCAAACCCCAGCACCAGGTACACAATGAAGTCTCAAAGCAATGAAAGGCACATGAAAAACTAAATAAAATTTATTCTCCCTTTATCTCTCTCACTGTCCCTATGTCTCTCTCTCTCAAAAAAAAAAGGCAATCTAAAATGTACATATAGAGGCACAGTGAAAATATTTAATATGTTCTTAAGATACCTGCTAAGTCAAGGCCTACAGCCTCATACACCAGCTAGGTACTGCACAGGTGATTACAACAGAGACGGACTGTCATGAAAGCACAAGGTGTGTGAGTGTTGAGGCAGGAGCAGGACCAACACAACAAATAACACATGTAGTGCTGGCTAATGTAGGTTACCGCGGAATCTTATAGGAAGAAAGCACTAAAATGCATAAAGTCCTTTCACTTTTATCATGCCTTGAAGATGTATGGATCGTATTCTGGGAGAGGAGCCCCCATATCTCTTCAGGTGGATGAAGTTGGGAGGGAGCCTGTGGTACCTACCGAGGGCATACCAGTGGGAATTAGAAGCTTTACAGTTCAAGGAAAGGCCTTCCTAGTAAGAAGAGTGTCCTGGTAACTCAAGTTTGCCAATTCCTGACAGAAGTTCAATCCCAGGGTATCAGGTCATCTGTTTCTTCCACTTACCTAGACTGAGGTAGTAAGTGAGGAGGGAAGGAGATTGGAGGGAAAAGAGGTCTGATTCTCAAAGGAGTAAGAGTGGAAAGGGGACAAGACAAAAGCTTCACCCAGGTGACCCTATCCCTGCCATCATGTTTAATTCTTATTCAAAAAGCTATTTCTGGGATGCTTAGGAATAAATTTGAAAGGTAGGAAGAAAAGGGAAATAAGAAAGTACAGGGGAGGAGTGAGAAACACTGAGACTCTGTTGCTGGTGAGATTTTCAGGTGGTCCCTGAGATTGGGCCTGGAGCACTGAAATGATTAAATTCTCATCAAATTCTTAGATAAACACTTCTAGTATCAGGCAACTGAGAAGTAAATGGAAATGACATTATTAGAAGTAAGTGTCTCTGTATAATAATTTGCAGTCTCATTGCCTGAAAGAAGAGAGTTCATCATTTGTATTCATTGCTTTTGAAACTGCTAAACTGAATCCTGTATTTCTTCGTGTTGAATTGAAACGTGTAGTTATCAAAACGCTGACAAGTTGAGTTATTGGCTATTTTCAGGGCTCATGCAAAGAGTTTCCCATTAAAACTCACTGTGTACGTTGATAGAAAAGAATTATTTAGAGCTATAGTGTTATTACAATGCATCCTATATGCCCTGAAGAAGATGTTTTGTTTTGTTGGGTTTGTTGTTTTTTTTTTTTTTTTTTTACTCTCAGAAAGGAAAAAAAAAAGATATTTACTAGGGTTGACAAATGATAAAATACCATTGCTGATAACATAAGGGGAAATATAGCAAAGCAATTCTACAATGATTCAATTAAAATCAACGCAATTCTATGATGATTCAATTAAAATCTTTATCTCCCACCCCTTCTTTCTTTTTAACAAGGTTTACTGTGCTTACCTCACCTAAAATAAGCTTAATCCAGAAAAGCAGACCTCATATGAATAAATTTGTTTTAAATGCTGATTTATCACATGGATTGAAAAATCTGACCAGAAAATAATTTGACAATTTCCTTTACTTTATACTAAATATAAAACAAACCACTCACTTGAGGATGCAATCATGTGTCACACTTTAAGGGAAAAAAAGAACATGTCTTTAAGTGTTCTGATTTTAAATATAAAGGGAATGGCACAGTAAATACTATGGGGTATGGGAAGTCTTATCTGGCAAAAAAGAACCTCAAACTTCCTTTTTAATGTGTAATTGCCTACATAAATAGTTTTCAAATCTTTTCATGATACAATCCATGAACTGCTTTAATAAGTCCAATGTTATTTTGGATAAATCCCTTCCTATGTGGTGTTATTCAGTTATAGCTTTAATTCACACTCCCATGACTCATAAACATACATGCACAATCCAGGAATGACCAGGCAATGATGCCTTCAGACGCCACTCACACATGACTCCCATGTGTCACACATGACTCCCATGTGTCGTGTCCTGCGCGAGGCTCGGGGCCAGATGCATGAATAATACCTAGTTCTTATCCTCAGGAAGGTAGTTTCTAATAAAGAAAGACATAAAAAAGGCAAATCACAATATTTTGAGGTAAATAATATTGTCTAAAGGTGTGGAGGGCAATGTCACAAAATTCCAGAATGGAGGAACTTACCCTACCCCAAATCAGGGAAAACTTGACAACACGTAGGTATTTAACAGGATGAGATTGTATTAGACAAGGAAGGGAGAAAGTTTTGAAATTAATAAATTCCAAGACATTCTAAAAAATAAGCCCACAGAAATGCCATCAAAAATTTCCCCAAATACCAGTACACAGACCACATAGAAGACCCTCTGAACTGTGACAGACTAGAGAAATACTTAAAAACTTCTGTTGAAGGAAGAGACTTCTTATTCCATGTTTTCCGTTGTTTCTAATTCATTGGTAGAGGCAGTCTATGAGTTAAATTTATTTCATTATACAATATATTCCATTATGCTCTAGGAGTTTTAGAATACTGATTTCTTACACTTACCTACCTTTTAATAGGATGCAGTAACATTTTCTTACAACATTGAAAAGAAACATTTCAAATGAGAAGACACTTGAAAAAGCATTTCTCTTATATTTCTTCCCTCTAGAATCCTTGTAGAAATAGATTTTACAGTCAAAATATTTTATATTTCACTCATTCTTAGTGCCTTTTAGTGCATCTTAGTTGAGAAATAACTGAACTACCTCTTTGGGTCAGGAGTTTCCATTGACCTATAGTCCTTAAGTCTGAAAGTAACAAGGTGACTTATCATTCCAGGAATTCTTCTAAGAGCTTGATGGTGACAGTCCGAGAAGCAATGAGGCAGCTTGGTACAAGCCCTGCTAGGCTGGGCTGTTAACATTTCTCGCTTGGGTGTAATCTCAGATCCATAGATTAAGATCCTGGGAAATGGCAACGGGCCCAAGATCCTGCCATGAGTTCACTAAGGTACTTCTTCCCCCGGGCTCACAGGGAATGCTCATTTCCGAGGCTCCTGGGGGAAGGGAAGTGGTTGGGCCAAGAAGCTAAGTCCTGCCTGATAGGGTCTCGGTGGAGTGATGTTGGCTACAGCATGCCCCACAGCTCTCCACCCTCCCTTTCCTTTCCACAGCCATCTTAGAGATCATCACAGGTGTATCTGGGTAATACTAGGTGCTATTCAATGTAGATCACATAAACGAAAAATGAACATCTGTGTTGACTGCTTTTGAGGTGTTGCAGTGTTTATTTAGCAGAGCCTACTTTATCTTTTCTGGAATGATTCTGTGATGGTCTACTTGGAGTCATATGGCCATATAATGAATCATTGAAGATGAGGATGGAGTTTTCGCAACAGAGAAAACATTAGTTATCTTCATCTTGGAAGATTATCTGGCCTGGGATAAGAAATAAAAGTTACATAAGCAACTTGGGAGAGAGAAAATTTTCCTAGTTTTTGGGGTCAGAGATCCAAGGCAAATCGATTCCTGGAGGATTTCTGATATTAGGACACATGTAGGAGGTAGTGAAGTCACAGGGATATAGAGCCTCCATCTGCCCAGGTGAGAGAGAGAGAGAGCCAAGACTTACTGAGCAGTCCTGTGCCCATTCAATATTGTAAAGATTCCCCAGTGCTTAATTTTCCTTCCATTTTCCTTAAATCTTCAACACAGTCTGTTCCAAGGTACAGCATGGTTTAAAATGTGCTGCAAGCAATTAGGGAAAGATTTACCTTTGCTTCCAACACACCGGTACAGGAAAGAACAGTGATCCTGCCCCCAGAGGTCACTAATAAAGATCCCCTAGGTCCAACTGAGTATTGGAGACCAAGAAGGAGAAAGAAGTTGCAGGGCAGCACAGTAATTGATTTACTGTCATCATTTCCTGTCTGAAATATAAGAGAATCTAAGATGCTAAGCACCAGAAATAGTCTCTGTTTCTCGATAACCTTCCTGATTTCACCAAGTTGAAACTGCAATTTCATTTTACAATTGAAAAATTTCTACAAGGTCTACTTAATAAGTAACATGTCATTTCATCCGTTTTGTTACCATCAGTGGTTTCTCTGTCACAGTGAGGATAAGACACCTTGCTTCAATAACAAATGACCTGGGAATCTCAGGCTACAGGAAGAGTGGTGTACAACCAGAATGGTTCATTTCTTGTTTACGCTACATGCCTAATGCAGGTCTACTGTGGTTTCTATTCAAAATCTCTCTTTCTTGGACTCAGGTTGAGGAGACAGCTTCCATTTGGAATGTGTCCACTTACTGTGCAGACAGAGAAACACACATAGAAAGCCACACCCTGGCTCTTAAAACTTTCATTTCCCAGGAGAAATGGTATGACATCCACTCACCAAAAATAAGTTCCACATGTGAGGATAGGTAAGGCAGAGGCCAAATATTTGTGTACAATCTGTTGGTTCCCACACACATCACACATTTCCCAAGAAATGCCTTGAGTCCCTGCTGAGAGTGTGTCAAATTAAATGGATAAAATATCATTAAATTTAATATTTACCAAACAGGCTGTTTGCTTTCCTGACAGGAGAAACTTAGGATAAGTTTGGACAGAGGTTGGGCAGATGAAGAAAGAAAGACAACAGAATGTGTGGAAAAGAGGTGATGAGTGAATCCAAGGAGAAAATAGGAAAAGAAGACACAGAGAGGTAGAATCCTAAGCAAGATTTGGCCATCCTTGCCCTGAATTGTGTGATTATAAGTTTTCTGCTCCTCTGATACTCCACTGTTGTTTATTTTGCAAGGTCCTATGTAGGTCATTGAATGAAAAAGAACCCCTAGGGAAGAGGCAGTGAAAGAGAAGAGCAGAAAGAAGGGCCTAAATCACACACATGAATCTGGGCTATCGAGAAGGGTGGCTGGAGAAAAAGAACAAGGGACAGTGAGGAAGGGAGAACAATAAAAGCCACCTGTTTCAGTCAACTTTGCATCATTGCGATCAAAAGAGCTGACAAGAACAATATAAAAGAGGAAAGATTTATATTGTTCATGGTTTCAGAGACTCAGTCCATGGTCGGCCAACTCCACAACTCTGGGTCTGAGATGAAAACAGAACATCATGGCAGAAGGGCATGGCAGAGGAAAACCACTCAGGGCATGCAACCAGAAAGCCGAGAGCTCTGCTCATTAGGGACAAAATATAAAGCCCAAAGGCATGTCTCCAGTGACCTATTCCCTCCAAACACACCCAACCTGCATCCAGTTACCATCTGGTTAATCCATATCAGTGGATTAATCTATTGATCCAGCAAAAAAAATCTCATAATCCAATCATTTCACCTCTGATCTTTCTTGCATAGTCTCATACATGAGGTTTTGAGAGACATCTCACATTTAAACCATAATACCATTCATGGAAAGTCTAAAATTGTCTAACTTCTTAAACTTGGGAAAATGCTGCAATCTTGTGAAACTGATAGTTTGCTCTTCTGGCCTTTGAAATAACCAATTTTTCCTTGCTGCACTCTGCCTGATGAAGTATACAAAGTTCACACTCTTGAGATTTACCTGTGTGTCTCAGGGAAGGAGACTGCCATTTGGGAACTGGTTATCCCAGAACAGACACAAAGGACATTTACATCAAGACTTGAGCTTTGGCCTGCACTGCAGTGGCCCCAGCTCATCAAGCCTGAGCCAGCCCCTTTCCACCCATCTTTAGACATGCTCACTCTGACCAGTTCCACCCAGCCCCAGGCTTTGGAACGTAACCTGGGCCTTCTGGGTATAGGTGATATAACTATTCTGGAGAAAATCTTACTCTACCCCATGAGAAAAGAAATTAAAAAAAAAAAACTTTACAACTCCACAAGTCAGGTGCTAAAAACACCATTTTAATCTAATAAAAGCTGCTTTCAGTAGCACTTTTCAAGTGGAGACTAACAAGCATCTCTATTAAATGTCAGACTATCTTTTCATATAAAAGCCATGAAATTATGGAATTGAAATCCACCGTGAGAGAGCTTCTGAATTACCCACAGGAATGGTATACAGATAGAAAAGCAGTGAGCTGTTTCCAAGGTACCATTTCGCCCTTGAGACAACAGTGGCTTTTGTTCACACTAAGGCCTCTATATCATTTGTTCATGATTTGGCTGTGAATCTGTCTTTAAAAATTGTGTATGAGGGGCTGGAGCAGTGGCTCAGCGGTTATGGTGCTTGGCTGGCATGTGTGAATACATGGGTTCAAACCCCAGCACCACGTACACGGCAAAGTCTCGGACCAACCAAAGCCACATGAAAAACTAAATAAAAATTCTCTCTCTCTCTCTCTATCTCTATCACTGTCCCTCTCTCTTTCAGAAAAGAAAATTGTACATGAAATAGAAATCATTTTCTAAAGAGAAAGCATCAATATTACTAAGCAAGAAAACTTAAGAGTCAGCCAGTAGCTTAAATTCCCTCTCAAGGTCGTGTTGAGTCTCTCCTGCTCCTCTGAAATTAAAACTTCCATTTTCTTCCTCAATCTACAAGTGTTTTTTTTTCCTCAGAAGTTGATTATAATTTTTAGAGGGCTACCACTAACCTAACCGATGCCTTCATGTGAACCAAAGGGCTTACTCCCATCATAACCCAGCCCAGCAAGCCCCAGTATTTGAAAGAAACAATCTTTCTTCTGGAAAGATCTCAGCTCCATATTGCATGGCTTGGTGAGCAGAGAACAGACTCAGTTTTAATTCCCACATACCCTTCAGCTGGGTACTGTTGTGACCTGCACAAACTCTACAACTCTACATAATAGTGCTTAAGCATTCTTACATGATCTGTTTCTTTAGGTAACTTTGATTTGTACATGGGGTGGCTTCTTATATCAACCAACCTAATCAGAGTCCTTTTACATGTAATGTTTTTCCAACAGTAATCAAGAAGATCCTACTTTCTCTATTGGTAAAAGCCAAAAGATGAATTTCATGAGCTATTGTGACTAAGATTCCTAACCTTAAAAAAAAGAAAGCCATTTGCAGTATGGGGGAAAATAAAATCAACACCAAGAAGCAGAAGCAAGAGATGGTCGTAATTTAGTGAGCACCAGAATTTCTGGTTCTGGTGGTTCATGAGACTAAGGACATCCCTTCCCTTCTTGTGGGTGGGTGGTTTAGTTGATGGCCTTGCCTGGATTCCATCACAGCAACTTGAGAGTCATGAACAAACGCAGCAGCGCTGCAAAGACCAACCATGGACCACAGCAGCCAGTGCTTCCTGGGTGGCTCCACCTTGCATGAATCAACCTGGTGACCAACTCAAGCAGAGAGGGGAAAACTGCAACCCGGGCACAAATGGGCAGATAAGTGATCAGGACCCAATAATTCCGGTAGCTAGCAGTATGATCTTGTGCAGATCTCTAGATCTCAGTATTCCCATTCATAAAATGAGAACATTAGGCCTTTGTTTCACAGTTTTATTGAGGAGATTAAGTGAAACAATCTGTGTAAATGACAGAGCCTTGCCCCTAGTGTTCAATAAATGTTAGGTCTAAATAATACTAGTTTATCATTTACAGTGTTGGGAGGGTGCTTGACATTGAATAGGCACTAAGAGGTATTGCAATGGATTTAACAGTCTCCTAGTTCCCCGATTCTATAGCTAACATTCCGTAAGATTAGGTAAGTCATTTTGTTCTTTTTGAACCTTATTTTTTCATCTTTAAGTGGGAATAATAACATTTTTGATAGGTAACTAACAGATAACATAAGATATTATGTGTGAACAAATTTCATGAACTCTACTACTCTACCAAATTTTAAAAGATAAAAGATAATAAAGATGCATTTAAGTTTGTTTCTTTTTGAAGATGCCAGGATATATTTTAATTTTTATTACTAGATAAAAACTTTGCATGTTTATGAGATACTATGTGATATTCCAATACATCTGTACATTATGTAATAGTCAAATCACCATAAGCTTATCTATCTCTTTAAACCTTTAATATCTTTGTAGCTAAAAACATTCAAAATTGGGGCTGGAGTGGTGGCTCAGCGGTTATGGCACTTGCCCAGCATGTGCAAGTACTTGGGTTTAAACCCCAGCACCCACGTACACAACTAAGGGTCAGAGTGACGAAAGCCATGTGAAAAACTAAATAAAAATTGATTCTCTCTCTCTCTCTCTTTCTCTCTCACAGTCCCTCTCTCTTAAAAAAAAAACATTCAAAATCAATACCTTATCTCACCTCAATTAGAATGGCAATTATCAAAAAGACAAAAAAAAATAACAAATTCTGGCAAGGATGTGGAGGAAGGGGAACTCTTAAAAACTGTTGGTGGGAATGTAAATTAGTATAGTCATTATGGAGGACAATATGGAGATTCCTCAAAAAAACAAAAACAGAACAACCATATGATCTAGCTATCCCACTTCTGGGCGTAAATCCAAAGAAAATGAAATCAGTATATCAAAGAAATAACTTCACTCCCATGTTTATTGCAGCATTATTCATAACAGCAAAATATGGAATCAACCTAGATTCCCATCAGTAGATTAGTGGATAAAGGAAATTTGGTATATATACACAATGGGATATTATTCAGCTCTAAGAAAACAAAATCCTGTCATTTGCAGCAACATGGATGGAACTGGAGGGCATTATGTGAAAACACTACACATTCTCTTATATGTGAAGCTAAGAAATGATAAGAAGATTAAAATGCTAATTATCCTGATTTGATCAGTACACACTGTAACATTTGTTGAAATATCACACTGTATACAATAAACATGTACAATTATAAAAATAATTTTTTTAAGAGATTGGCATTTTAGTGGCTACAAAAAGAACAGAGAACTTAAAAACTGATATTCTTCTATTGAATGTAACAAGTACTGAGTCTTAAAGTAGAGATACTGTTTCTCAATTGGAATCAATAAAACTATTTTGATTTTGATTGAAAACATGTGCCCTATTAGAAACAATGATATTGCAGCCTTTGAAGGTAAATGGATGGTTATGGAAGAAATTATGCTGAGTGAAATCAGCATAACCCAGAGAACCAAGGGTCGAATGTCTACACTCATCTGTGGAGGCTAGAGCTAGACCCTGGCCATTGAGAAAAGAGGTCTTTTATCATGTTTTAAATCCGGATAAGGTATAATGTCATACAACCTAAGGCATTTTAGAGATGTATTGGGAAGGGCAAGGAGAGGGATAAGGATGGGTAATTGGATAGGCTCTTGGGGGTAAATCTAATTTTCAGAACCTATATATAGATTATATTATTTCGTTAGAAGCTTATGTGATTGTTCAACAAATAAATTTCTGAATAAAAAAATAAATAAAAGAAAAAAAGAAAAAGAAAACATGTGCCCTTTAAACATTTGGGAGTTTTTTTCATTAGCCCTTATGCAGAAATTTTACTTTCCCCTGATGAAGACTGAGAATTTTGGTAGTACTCCAAGGCCAGCCTGGGAAAATAACAATTTTAAAATTCCAAATTAAATCGTAATATGATGTTTAAAACATTAACCTCCATACAATGGAAGAAGCCTCACATCAAGTTATTAGCATGCTAGCATTTGATACATGGAGATTTTGGATTAATAAATGAAATTGAATATAATTGTCTTTGGGTCATTTCATTGTAGGTAACTTGATACCTTTCTACACGCCCTTAAAAAAGTCTATTGCTTTTTCCAGAAAGTTTGTAAATATAATTGAAGGTATTCAGCAGAACAAATTCAAGTTAAAGAATAAAAATGTGAGACAATTTATGATAACAGGAAAGTTGAACATTGTGAAACAACATCCTGTTTTTCTTTCTTTTTTTAAAGAAAGAGGGGACAGTGCGAGAGAGAGAAAGAGAGAAGCAATTTTCATTTAGTTTTTCACGTGACTTTCATTCCTTGGACACTCGCTGTGTACATGGTGCTGGGATTTAAACTCTCGTACTTGCGAATGCAAGGCAAGCACTGTAACTGCTGAGCCCCCACTCCAGTCCCCCGTTTTTCTTTTAATGTAGAACATTACCATCCATTCTCTGACACACCATCTTCCCTTGTTAACCCAAAGATTTGCAAGGCAGGAACCAGAAGGTGGAGGGCATTGGAGAGAGCCCAGGTGTTCAACTTCAGCCATTTTCAGGCCACACACCTGCTTAGAGTAGCACTTAGGGATATGATTCCAAGTTTAAGGCAGACACCATTGACTTCCTTCTAGTATTACTTTTCTTTGCTTACTTGCTACTGAAATCTGAAGTATGCTCCAATCTCAGCGCACCTAACCCTAGGTGATGGATCACAACTGGTCTCTGTTAACTCCATGCTACCAGATGTGGCCGAATGACCCAGTCTGGTTAATGTGATGTCAGTGTAGTTTGTTGTGTGCCCAGGGAGTTTCATCCCAGAAAAAGGAGGTAAGGCCCATGAGCCTGCCTCTTTGCCTCCCTTCCCTGGAACATTGTTATCTCAGAGTGTAATGCTTGGAGCTTCGGCAGACCTTTCGGTGGCCATGACAGGAAGACAAGCTAGTCAGTGGCCTGTGGATGCGGAGCTGCTGACCCACTCTGGAAACGACCCACTTCTGCACTTCTTGTTACATGATTAATCAATGACTTTACTGGTTGTAAGGAAAATCACCCTTAACTGATAGAAGGGTCTACCACAAAAAATTTCCTTGTCCCCTTTCCCCTGGTCCTTCGCACACCCCATAATACCTGACCTAATACAATGCTATACATTTAGGACCACAAAAAACATTTTGACTTTGATATGAGTGACTCAAGACCACTTCCTAGGAGTAGGTTTGTCTGGGATAGAGAACATCAGGCCTTAGGAACCTGAGATTAAACAAGTTCTCTTTAAGTAGGAAGAAATATACAGAATAAGGAATCCAGGGCTCCATCATCAGTTTGTTCAATTTTTCTCTAAGGCGAGAATTGAAGTAAATCTTTTCTTCAGATATTGTGTGAGATGGAGGGTGGGACTTTGCAAATCACTTTACAGAAGCCTCTACTTCTTTCTTGGACATTCACAATGGACATTCTCTCTGGAAAGCCTAAGTGTGTGTCCTCGCTACACCAGGGCCACCCTGCTCTGAGCATCAGAGGCACTGGGCCTTGGTGAGGAGGAGGCCAGGAGATGCAAATGACCTCACAGAAGAGTCTTAAGGAAGCAAAGAGCTAAAATGAACAACATCAGGAATATCAGTTTCATAAGCCACAAATATTTTCTGATCTCTCAATCCAATTCTTCCATGACCATATAGACACAGCCTGACCTCCATTCACTTAAATTGATGTTTTCAAAGATTATATTTTGAAATTTTGACAATTCACCCCTTCGAACTATTATATCAATGAAAACTATTTTACCAGAGAGAACATACTCTTTAAACTTATTTGGAGCCACAGCTCCAGCCCCAACATATGAATTTTTTGTGGGAACAAAACATTCAAAAAATCCCCTAGGGCTATTTTAGATTAGGTTTTTATGGATTAAAAGCCCTTTCAATTTTATAAGTAATTATTGGACACTGATGAACAGGTACTGTACCTGGAATACAATTTCGTGTGTTGCCTTATAAAGTGATTCATTAAGTATTCACATCTTTTTATTCTATTATTAATTTACAAGGCTCTACTCACATGACAAAAAGCAACCCAACACCATCCTCTTCAATGAGATTCTTTTGAGAAATTT
Organism: Aplodontia rufa; assembly: GCA_004027875.1. Taxonomy (NCBI): domain Eukaryota; kingdom Metazoa; phylum Chordata; class Mammalia; order Rodentia; family Aplodontiidae; genus Aplodontia; species Aplodontia rufa. The sequence goes on along the minus strand of PVKS010031662.1, from coordinate 10,380 downwards.
CTCACCACTGTCTCTTCAACTCAACTGAACTTTATCTACATGCAAATACACAAACATGTTTTTTCTTTTAGTCTAAAATTCTTAAAGTTTCATACCAAGTTACTATTCAGCTTTAGGATAGTTTTTAGATCAGACATATTAATGTACAGCTTGTTTGCAAAAATTATTACAGTTTCACAATCCTTTCTTCCAATTCTGAAGTTCAGAAAGCTCTAAATAATACATAAAAATATTTCTTTTTTGGTGGTAATATCTGACTTGAATGGATATGAAAATTTTTATAGTCATCATTCATTGCACACAATTTGAACAAATTTACATTTTGCTGCAGAAATACTATGACTTTGTCCCCAGGGTTAAGAAGTCCAACTATACCCAACCGAATGGAAAGCTCACTTATACTACAGAAGAAACGGGACGCTCATTTTTTTCTCACATCAAACTAATGAATGAGATCCTCCAAAGTGTTGTATTTAATTTTTAGTACAATACTTTAAAAGGTACAAACAGCTGTGGGGTCAGGAAAGGCCATTAGGAAGTTTAGTGTGTTAGAAAAACAATGTCTTAAGCAAGTTTACAAGCTCCAAAGCCTCTTGGTTCATACATTTCCCTCATCCTGGAATGTTGACCCATTTCTCTGTTTTGTCACCCTTTGAGGTCCTACGTAAATACACGGTTATGATTTGAATGAAAGGTGTCACCCAAAAGCTCAATACATGAGATAATGCAAAGGCTGAGGTGAAATGATTGGGTTATGAGAGCCTTAACTCAATCAGCATTAATTCCCCAACAGGGATTCACAGGCAACTGCAGGCTGGTAGGTTGTGGCTGGAGGAGGTGGGTCACTGGGGGCATGCCCTTGGGTATGTATTTTGTATGTGGCGTGGAGTCTCTCTCTCTGCTTCCGGGCTCTACGTCTTCCACCATGATGTTCTGCCTCACCTCAGGCCCCAAGGAATGGAGCCAGCCTTCTATGGACTAAGACCTGTTAAGTCGTAAGCCCCTAAATAAAATTTTCCTCCTACATTTGTTTCTGTCAGGTCCTTGGGTCACAGCAACAAAAAAGCTGACTAAAACAACCACCTACTTTAAATTTCTCCCAATTCTCATCCCAAATACCAGAGAGAATTAGTGGTTTTCTCGCCTGTGCCCCACAAGTGCCTTATATCATTGACATACAGCTGTTTGATGTTAGGCCTTACTTTCCAAAGCCCAAACTGACTATTTCTTCAGGGAAGAGAGAGTTTCTTATTTCTCTTTCTATCCCCTGGTACCAGTCATGTGACCTGAACACAATTGCCACTATGTTTATAAGCCTTGAATAAAATTAGAGATGTTAATCTCTTAACCTGGTGAAAATAAGGTAAACAAACATAAGAGCAAAATTCAAATATGTGTATAAGTTTCACTTAGAGGTGAGAAAGAGAAAATTCTTTGTTATTCCAGAAGGCAAGATTTGGGTCAGATTTGAAAACTGAAGGCACAGAGATACAATATAATTTAAGGTTTTATTCATAGAAATATACCAAAATGGAACAGACTATCTCCAAACATAATGAGGGGAATTGGGGAAATATTCCAAAGTTAAGAGGGATTTTCTTTTTTAAAGAGAGAGAGAGAAACACAGAATCAATTTTTCTTTAGTTTTTCATGTAGCTTTTGTTGCACAGACGCTTCATTGTGTACATGGTGCTGAAGTTGGAACCCAGGTTCTCCCGCATGCCAGGCAAGCAAGCTGAGCCACTGCTGAGCCACTGCTCCAGCCCCAAGAGGGATGTTTTAAGAGACAAGAGCAGTGTTAGCATGGCTGGTCAAACCTGGAGAGTTAAGCCTCTAAACTAATAGTGATAACGGTAGCCATAATGCATTGGTAAAAACTAATCTACGAATTCACAGCAAGACAAAACTAACAACAACAAAGAAAGAACTGATAAGGGAGAGGAAAGAGTGAAAGTTCATCTGTATGGAAGCTTGCCAACTAATAAGAGTAGAAGCCCCATCATTTGCAACCATCATAACAATATTTGATATGAGAATATCAGTAGATACTAAAACCATTTGGCAAAGTGTCCTTGGAATTTGGGTACTTACACATTTCTAAATTATGTGTGCCCTCCACAAGGGAAAACATAACTTTATGGGGAGAAATTTGTCAGGCACAACTTAATCAAGTGATCAAACTTTATATCATTAATAATGGGAAAAATAACATCTGATACCTGCTGGTAGGAAGTCCTGAAAGAGGACACAGAGTTACTTATGCAGTATTCCTGCCCAAAACACCTGACTTGCATAAAAAGCACAAGCAAACACCAGATGCACTCAAATTGAGGAACAGTCTATGAATGAAGGCCCTGAACCCTCATAAGTGTCAACAATACAAAAGACAAGAAAAGCCTGAGAAATGTTCTGATTTAAAATAAACCACAGCATATGACAACTGAATGCAGAGATGATCCTAGATCGGACCCTAAATTGGCAGAGGGGGTGCTCTAACAGATAATTTGGGGGAAATTCATGAAATTTGATATGGATTGTATATTGGATATATTGGATTATATATTGGATGATAATAATAATGTAACATTATTCATTTTTCTGATTTTGACAATAATTTTTTTTAAAGTTCTTGGTCATAGGAGATACACCCTGAAATATTTGGGAGTTAAACATAGCTATCTCTGCAACTTATGGATGCTTCAGATAGGTACTCATATACACACACATATGAATGAAAATAGAAATTACATGTACATACATACACACAGAGAAAGGACATATGTAAGTATGGATGAATTTAGGTAAAGGTTTTATGGAAGTTAATTGTAACAATCTTTCAGCTTTTTGTAGATCTGATTCTCTTTCAAAATAAAATGTCTAAAAGCACTGAGAGTTATATTACGAGAGATATTCTAGTAGGGATTGGAAAAGTTCTGAGCAAGAAGGGATTTCTGCTTGGCTTAGGAACCTAGACTCAACAACTTCACCGTGACCCTTAGGGTAATGATAAATTTTATATGCCAACTTGCCTGAACCATTGTACCCTGTTTGGTCAAACAGCATTCTAAACATTTCTGTGAAAGTAATTTTTAGATGAAATTAACATTTAAATTGTTAGACTTTGAGTAAAGCAGATGTCTCTTCATAATGTGGGTAAGCCTCATCCGATCAGTGAAAAGCCCTCAGAGAAAACAGACTGAGGTCCCAAGAAAGAGGAGACTCTGCCTCCAGACTGCCTGCAGACTGCAGCTGCAATACCTGTTCTTCCCTGGGCCTCCCACCTGCCAGCCTGCCCTGAAAATTTTGCACTTGCCAATCTCCACAATCATGTCAACCAAATTCTTCAAATAAATCCATAGTTTCTGTTGCTCTGGAGACTGAGGTACAGCTGGTTCTCCACATCCATGGGTTCTAGATTGAAAATATTTCTCCCCACCAAAAATGTACTAAACATGTACAGGCTTTTTTCTCATCATTATTCCCTAAAGAATACAATAGAACAACTATTTACGTAGCATTTACATTTTTCCAGGTATTATAAGTAATCTAGAGATGATTTGTTTACAGTCTATGGGACTATGTATGTAGGTTATAGGCAAATATTATACCATTTTATATAAGAGACTTGAGCATGTGCAGGTTTTGGTGTCTCCAGGGAGTCTTGGAATCAATCAGCTACAGATATCTAGGGTCAACTGTTTTTATATTGTTTCCAGCTGCCTCTTCCCAACTCCTAGTTTTCCTTTCGATTCCCTCACCTTCCCAGAAGCCCCTCACCTTCTCTTCCACCTTTCATGTGCAGGGCCTGGCACATTCGAGAAGCTCCTTTCATGCTACTAGTTACATAATGCAAACACTAGCTGAGAAGAATCTCAAAGCATGTTTTAAACACAAGGTGTTTTTGCTATTTTTTATTGCAATTTTTGTAATTGTGTTAGTTCCCCCTTATCTGTGGGAGATACACACCAAGGTCCCAAGATTGGGTCCAAGAGCCACAAATAAGGGGGGACTACTGTAACTCTGTACCATGACTGTTGCTTATAACCTGTTAGGATTTCTGCTCACCTACAGCCTAAACTTTAAATGATCTATGCCTAAATCACAGAGTATCTGAGTCTTAAATGTCACTCCACTCCACTGCTCTGATATACGCCCTCATTAAGGTCGAGGAGAAGAATTTAAATATCAGGGTTGAGCTTCTGAGCAATCATGCCATTTCTACTGATCATCTAATAAAAATTTATGGCATTTGGCAGAGAAGAGATGAGTTTACTCAGGGATGCCGGCTTCCACCGCTGTGCTCATGTCATTTCCAGGAAAGCCTTTCACTGTACTGCTCTCACTGAGTGTTTTGAGCGTCTCCTAATTGCAGAAAGCACTCTAGGACCAAAGAGAGGGTGGGCACTTTAGTTCTGCCGTTTCATTACCACCTGTTAAAAATAAAATTGAGACCCTGTTAAGCATCATGAGAATGCACAGAGTTGGCATATAGACACCAAAGTAAAGGAAAGACAAAACCTTTACCTGATCTGTTCGGGTTAATTACACCTATCATAATTTCCTGGTGTCCTGCAGATGGGATGTTTAAAAGTAACTACAAAATAATCCAAATAGTGAAGACAAACATGAGTGCGGAATTAGTCACAGAGTGATAAACGATTAACACCTTTTTAAAATGCAGAGAAGTGTATCACATAGCTGAAATGGGTGAGAATTGTGTCACCTGCAGAATCTAATTTACAGTCATGAGAGGAAATAAAAATTGCTGAGAAGCTGTGACAACTGTTCCTGGCAGGGAGATTGTGGACACAGCTCCTGGCAACTGTGACCTTGCTGTAGTTTAAGGAGTTTGACATCATTTGCCAAACAAGAAGCTTCAATTGAAGTTAATCCTGAGGACCAGAAGGGAAAAGCCTCCCATCCCTTTCTCTATTTTGCAGAGTCTTGGGAGCTCCCAAGACGACAAAGGGCCTTGGAGGCACGCCACCTCCTCATGATAGGCCTCCCAACTTTCTTCTCCAAAGCGACATGTACCCACATAACTCCCCAGGCTCTCACTCTGCTGTCCCACAGAGCACACTCCTGCCAGAGGCAGTTGGGAGGGCGCAAAACCTGGCCTTGCCCTTACATGTGGCCTGCCTCTGTAACTTGCCAGTGTGTGACCCTGGGCAAGGTACTCTGACTTTTCTGTGCCTCAGTTTCCTGTTCTGAAAAGTAGGAATGTTAACAATATCTAAGTCCTAAGATTGGTGTGAGGATTAAATGCGTTACTACTTAAAGCCTTTGGAACAAATTCTGGCATGCAGTCACATGGAGTGCTTGGAAAATAAAATAGATAAGTGAAATGTGTTTGCTTGTTTATTGTCTCCACTATAGGACCAGAAGTTCCATGAAGGAAGGGACTGTGCTCTGGTGTATCCTCAGTACTGAGTGCAGTGCCCCACGCACAGTAGGCCCACAGTGGTAAGCCCCCTGTTGAGCCCACCGGTCTTGTTTCATGGATGTAGTATATTCTCTTGTCTCTTTATCACTCTCTGAGGAGTTTAATTATCAGACAGATAATTATACTTATTGGCAGAAAGGAGTATAAGCTCTGTATAGTTTCTGAATCCCTGAGTTCCTTAGAGTTTTGATTGCTGCTTCTGCCTTTCTTCCACATCTGCCTCTCCTCGGCTGTTCTTCCTCATGAGAGTGAGGCTCTTGGGAGCTGAGTGAATCTCCGAACAGGCTGCCCCTTGTTTCCTGGTTAACCTCACTTTGGAGTTAGAGCCAGAGATGGCCGTTTGGTGGAGTGACCCTCAGATGTTGGGGTCTGTAGCTCTGTTCTCCTGCCCAGGCCATTTATCCCGAGAGGACCTCCACTCTCCTACCTGGACAGCATAAGTCTGGCTACCTGTGTTGTTGGAAGGAAGTGGAGCTGGGGCTCAACAGGGGCTCTGCGTTAAGTGCAGGGACTTAGTGAATCCCCTTGCTTCCAGATTCATGCCTCACCTTCCCCACCTCTCCCGCCTGGTGATCCTGAATCTGTCCCTTCTTTAGGAACCTTAGATAGTTAATTAAGTAAGTCTTTCCTGCAAATTCTAATATTTACAGGGAATAGCTTACTTGGTAGCATAATTTTTAAAAGATTACAAATCAGACTTCAAGAAAAATTTTCATATATCTTATTTTTTAGAGAGTGAGAGAATCAGTTTTTATTTAATTTTTTTCATCTGGTTTTTGTTTTTCCCAGCACTTCCTTGTGTATGTGGTACAGGTCCTCATGCACGCAAAGCAAGAACTCTACCACTGAGCCACTGCTTCAGCCCTCATACATCTTCTTTTGAGAATAATGATGAAAAGGGGCCCAAAAGGTTATAAAGACCTTGGCTATAGAAAAGTGTTGTGTGGGCTGGCATGTTCACACGCATGCTTCCAAGATACTTATGGTGCAGGACTGAGCCAGATGGAGGTGAAGAGGCAGGCCTGGGACCTCCACGTGGGCCCATAGATCAGGTGACTTGGGCATGTTACTTTCACTAGTAAAATTTTGGCTCCAAGATATCTATTCCATTCTACTATAATAAAGTCATCTCCATCTATCCCTGTAGAAAGCTAGGATGAGTCACATATAGATGTCATAAATTCTACTTCAGGACACTAAGGCAATATGACACGAAGATTTTAAATCATGTATCAGTAACATCTCCCACCTGGTGTGCTTTGGGATGACAAATGAATAAGCCATGTCACCTGAGCTTTGCTCTTGCAGTTATTTGAGCTTTCCTTTCGGGCATGAAAAAACAAAGGTTGTGAAATGATTTATTTTCAGGTTTAAAACTGGAATTTTGTTTTTCAAAATCTGCCTTATATTATTAAAATAATAGAGTAAGAAAAGCCAGTTTGTGTGGCTGGGGATGAATTTGAATGTGTAATTATACACATCGCTTCTGAAGGGCAGCTGCAGAAAGCATTTGATGCAGCGTGCTGGGTTCTGCTAGGCACGTTGCTGATGCTAAGTGCACACACAGACACACACACACGTGTCCCTGCACACGTGTGTGTATGCAAGACCTCAGTGTCTGTCCTTGCAAGTGTCTGGGTGTCCACCTCAGCACTCCCTTTGTATGCAAGAAAATATCCCAGTAATCAGTCTCATGAGATAATGGGAATTTTTTCAGCAAAAGATGAAAAAATAAATAGAATATATTATTCCTCTGAAAAATGTTTGAACTTCAGCAAGCTAAGTCCCTTCCTCCAGGCCACCTTGTGATAGGACTTTCTCAACTGGAAGTGCTTTCAGCTGCAGTTTGTAGGGGAGTGGCTCTGCCATGGTCCCTGACACCCTTGCCGATCTCCACACAGGACACCAAGGTGAGGCATGGCCACTGTGTGGCTTGTCTTGGTGAATGCCCTGTCATCCTTTCAGGAAGTTAGCAAAGTGATGGTTCTGTGAGGGACAGTCACAAGGTGGTCGCCCTTCCACCTCCCTACATCCTGGGAGGTTGCCACAGGCAGTTTCCCATCTGTTTCTCTGGTTACAGGGAGGCAAGGACTTTCCACCTGCCCCACTCCTTCAAGAACAGTAGCAGACTAAAAGACTAAAAGACTGCTTGGCTGGAGCTGCAGGCTGGCTCCTTGGCAAGAGTGCCCACCACTCATGTGGTCCATAACCTGGCCCTTTTTGGTTTGGTATCATCCCCTGGGTTGAAGGATGCAGGTAACTGACACCACGCCGATCTTATTTACGCCATCCGTATAAGTTACAGATTGCCTAAATCCACCTGGGAGCTGGACACAGAAGCTCATGCCTATAATCCCAGCAAAAGAGGAGGCTGAAGTGGGGAGATCACAAGTTCAAGTTCAGCCTGGGCAACTTAGCAAGACCATACCTCAAAATAAAAATTTTAAAAGTGATAGGGACTTAGTGGGTCAGCACTCTTGGATTCAATCCCCAGTGCCACAAAAGATAATAGCAATAAATCCACTTCAGCTTATTGTCTCCTTAACAGGTGAATCCCTAGAAGCATAGTGAGCCAAACCAGCAGCTACTGCCATGCTGCTGCTTAGTGACTGCCTAACTGCTTGCTAGAAAATTCTAACCAACAGTAGCCTGGGAGAATAGGAGGAATATTTCTTTTCTTCACATACTAAGAAATCTGGACACAGGTAACTGCTGTAGAATAGCAATATGATGTCAGGGCTGAAGTGACTACAAATGTTACTTTCTCTTTTGCAGTGCTGGGGATGGAACCCAGGGCTTCATGCCTCCTAGACAAACCCTCTTCCACTGAGCAACATCCCCAGCCCTACAAAAATTCTTTAGTCTTCTTGCCACATAAGCATCACATCTGGATTCAGGCAGTATGAAGCAATGAGGGCAAGGCATAATCTACCTGTCTTATTAAGAAAATAAAAATGCAACAGACTTCTCCTTGTGAGTCTTTGAACACTGAGCTTCAAAGGAAGTCAGACAACCAATTTCTGTAAGAGAGGAACTAGATGGGCATGATTGACCTAGACTAGATCAGAGTAGTCGTGCTAGCTATACCCCAGAGCTGGTCTCCATGTCCGTTGAAACCAAACAATAGTGGCACTGATGGAACAGAACAAGAGGACAAGTTGAGCAGGCAACAAATTGCGCCTGCCACTTGAACCAACGTTGCCAGTCCCAGCTTTGACAGCTCAGTAGGGAAGACCAGGGACTCCAGCTCCTCTCCTTGCTCACACATTGATAGCATCTCACACTTAAACTGACCAATGAATGATGGAGCATTGCAAAGACAATCTTCAGTTCTGTAGAATCCCTAAGTCTGTAAGAAAAAACCTAGCAGAGTGGTCACAGTCAAGAGCTATAGATGTGCCAGTCCCTGAACTCTGCTGGAATACCAGATTTAGCATCAAGTATTTACTAGAGAACGGCATTAGGTGGATACCACGGTCCAAAGCCACCTCAAACTTCCTCACCTTTGCAGAATTCCAACTATGTTGTTTCCCTCAGGTAGAAGTATTCTTATTCAAGAAAGAGAAAGTTGAGATTACTACCTGTGTTTTGGTAAATCGATATAGGGAAAAGCTGATCTATCTGGTTTGGAGAGGAGAGAGCTGTTTAATTGTTAATACTGAACCTAATTCCCCAGGAATTGGGCTAGAAGGACTTAACCTACTCATTCCTTCTCCCCCACCTGTTAAAGTCTCCTCAAAACCCTGCTTAAAAATAACTTTCTTTATGAAAACAATCTATAATCGTACAGCTCTTTCTCTGGTCTGTTTTAACCCTTGCCACGCACACTGGAATTATTTGTTTGTACAACTGTTTCACCTACTTCAATAAGATATCTTGCAGGGGAGCTTTGTATCAAGGATTTAAGGTGGGATGCGTAGTATTAAATGGTCAACATATTTTTGTGAAAAAGACCTATGTAAACTATGAATAATTAAAAACATAATATTGAGTCAATGTTTTAATTTGAGCACTTAACAATACAAAATGAATTCATGGTCCAACAAAAAATAAAGTAAGAAGCAAATTCAAACCAAAAACAGAAATTTGCCCTTCCTATCATATAAATATATCTTAATATGTAAACTCCTAGAAACTGAGATGAAAAAGATCAACGAACAAAAAGCTAAATGAGCAATGAGCAAGGACATGAACAGATGGTTCATATAAAAAAGAAAAAAAAGCTGAAATGGCCCTTAAGCCATTGAAGAGACAATCAAACCTGGCCATGATTTCTCTTTTTTTAAACAGAGTTGCTGGCCATGAACACTTTTTTTTTTTTTTTTTTTAGAGAGAGAGAATGAATCAACTTTATTTAGTTTTTCATTATGCTTTTGTTGCTCTGACACTTTGTTGGGCACGTGGTGCTGGGGTTGAACCCACATACTCGCGCATGCCAGGCAAGTGCCATAACCACTGAGCCACCACTCTGGCCCTCTTTATGAATTCTTTTTTTTTTTTAGAAGTATATAGAGATACAGTTGAGGGGGAAACATTATCAAAACAGTAGCAATCAATGTATATAAACTTTGTTATCCAGGGGTCATGCCAAAGCATGGATAAACCACCTTGGGTTTCACCTGTTGCAGTTTCCCCCAGAAAAACTCATGCGTTAAATGGGTAGCTCCTGGAGGAATGACATCGGCTTCTGGGATGTTTCCCTCATCTTCCCATTCTCCAGACTCCTATGAGTTCTTCATATACCCTCCCCCCTCCCCCTCCCCTTCCCTACGCCTCCAAGAATCCTAGGGAGCCATCCCCCTATTACTCTAAAAGTCATTCAATCTGAGGTTTTGTTAGGTTAGCCGTCTGCCCTACTGCTTCCCCATAAATTCTAGCATCAACAGATTAGAGATACCATTCGGCCCTTGAGTCTCTGAGCTTGGGAGACTTCACTA
>PVKS010031661.1:0-23227 GCA_004027875.1 Aplodontia rufa | reverse complement strand
CTTGCTTGATTGTTCAACAAATAAATTTCTGAATGAAAAATAAATAAATAAACTGGATATTTGCCTTCAAAATCACTATGGAAGGAATCTGATTGACTTTACATATTCTGAGGGAAGTGACATGCAAGTATATGAAGATGTAAAAATCTGAATAATTATTACAAATTAAGGAATGCAAGATACTTTAGGAAAAAAGTGAGAGATCTTACCTAAATCTAAATCTAAAAAGAATTTCCTTTCACTCCCTTCCATATTAAAGAAAAGAAAAGAATGCCATGAAAAGTGAAAATGAGAAGAACAAAATTTCACTGCTATAGACAAACATGAGTAGAGACCAGATTTTGAGACAGGCAGATAAAATTATAAACAGCTGTAAAGCTTCAGGAAAGGGTGATTGCATCAAATAAAGCCAAAATGGACATGGTTCTCCTTGGAATTATTAGACACAAGCAATGGTTTACCCTAGGACAGGACAGGAGAATAACTTTTTCCTAGGCCAGGAGGAAGAGAAGAAAGAAAAAGGAATAAAAATTATGTTGATATTGACATACACAGATAGATACTTGGGAGTAGATGGACAGATGAGTTTGGATATACAAGGTTTTATTTATGTCATGTTACATTGTATTTTATAATCTCTTCCCTCAAAATTTTAAATGAACAACAAAAATATTAGTGAGTAAAAGGAAACTTTGTAACACAAATCTTCCTCCAAAATCCCTTACAAGTATATTTGTACATGTGGAGGAAGGTTTATGCACAATATTTTAAATGGAAGCCCTGTGCATAATAGCAAACATGTAGAAACTATCTGAAGAGCATCAACAGGAGACTAATTATGTAATGATGGTGCCTGGGTACAAATAAATTACACTTCATTACACTAGAATATGTGTGATTAAGTAAAAAAACAAATATTTGAAGTAATGCCAATGATGTATTCCTACATGTTCATAAGATCAATGGTAGGCATATCTGTACAAGATATATTTCTGTAATGAAAATCAACAAACTATTGACATGATTTTATGTTTGCACTGTACAACTGGAAGTCTGAAATGAATATTTTTCCTTTGATTTACCTTCATATTTATTGAATTTCAAATGTCAGAATTATTTTATTGTATCATATAGTAGAATACTCCCTGACAATGAAAGTTAGAGTTGATCATACATGAAATAAGTATGAAAACAGAAAAAAACTGCAATAATGCCAAATTATTTCAATTAACATATCTATCAAATTGTGCTAGTATCATGCAACATTACTTTGATGAACTTAAATGTGAGCATTGTTAGAGTTTGGAAGACAGCAGATTAAAGATTTGAGAATATTTGTTATCTATTATAATCAATACTCCTGGTCAAAAAGCACAATTTAGTTCTCCAGAAGAGAACTCTGGAGCTCAGGCTGTACAAAATCAATAGGACAAATGAAAGTAATTAGCCAGTTGGAATTTGACTGTGTAGACAGTTCAGTGTTAAAATGGCGAATAGTGGCCAAGATGAGGTGAAAGAATTGGTCCCAGATCCCCTGATACTAGAGAACCATTGGGATATAACACACACCGGAAATCACACAATATTAAAATGTGACTTTGAATGAAGAGAGGGAAAAGAAGTTAAAGTGTTGTTACTGATATGATTTTTACAAGAATAAAATAAAAAATTGAGTAGTAGATTCACATATAACTTGGCTATAAGCCTCAAATGCATCCTAAGGCAGGGTTTGCCTCCAAAAATGTAAGAAACACTTAAGCATTAGTTCTTGGTGCCTGCCAGAAATTCTTTGGACTGATAAGTCAATGAGAAACACATCTTCAACTCTTTTGTGACAGACTGTTGGCTGGCATCTGATATCTATGAACTTTTTCTTCCATAATAATTAAGTTTTAGTTGAGCATGTGGCTTCACCTATTTGCCTAACAAGTCTTAGTATCTCTTGAAAAATGAGTATGGAAAAAAGACTAGATTCTTATCAGTGGAATGAACAAAGTAATAATAAGAACAGTGATACCTCAGATGTTTTAAGAAAATAGATTGTTCTCTGATCTCCTTTTTTCCCCCTATCCTGGTCGAGAGCACAGATGATATCAAAGTAGTTTTAACTGTGCTGATGTGAAAAATTCCCTAGGAGATTCCCCAGCAAAAATATGTAAGATACCCAGGATACTGACTTCCTTCTGGAACAAATATTTTATAATGAGCAGTTAATTTATATTGCACTGCAATTATTGTGCTTGTGCATTAGTTGTAAAGCAATGCATCCATTACCCTACCTCATAAATCTTTAAACAGAAAATGAGCCCTGATACAGGAACTCAAATAATGTCAGAGGCAGAGTCAGTAGTTGCCTCCAGAGATCCTGATGACTTTTGCCTACATTCCTTCTCAAAATCTCTTTCTAGTTGTATCTTAATTCTAATTCTTTCCTGTATCTGATGTAATTAAAATAACTACCTGTCTCAGGATTAATTTTAATTTTTACACACTAGTGTCACTCTGAACAGGGCTTTTGGAGAAACTATGAAATTGTTCCTTGCCCAAATTATTGAGCTCATTCAAGAGAAAAAAAAAATAGCCCATGGAAAGCCTTCTATGCATCTGTCTCTGAAACAATGTTAAATACAGGTACATTTGTGTCATCAGAGCTGTGATAGGTTAATTAAAATAATGGAGGAGCTGGAGCAGCAGTTCAACAGTTACAACGCTTGCCTGGCATGCATAAGGATGTGGGTTTGAATCCCAGCATCATATATCGGAGCAAAAAAAGCCACATGAAAAACTAAATAAAATTGGTTCTGTCTCTCTCTCTCTCTCTCTCTCTCTCTCACTGTCCCAATCTCTTAACTAAAATATATTGAAGTACCCCACACAGTATTGAACATGAGGGAGTTTCAATAATCGAATTAATACCTTCTTAACCAGATACTCTCCATTCTAAAGCCCAAAATTTAATCTAATTTTTTTTAAATGACTTCAACTAAAATCATCATGTGTATTATTTTCCCTCATGGGAGAAATGAAAAAATAAAAATATAAGACAACAGATCCTGTTGATTAGATCTTTTCTTAAACACAAACAACTCGTAAGTTGTGTTTAGCAATGCCCCATCTGAATCAGAAAGTAAGGAGGTAGCTCTGAGTACTGTATGAGGTGATGACCAAGAAAACCTAGGATGACAGTAACAGTTCCTGATTTTGAATACATACTTAAGATCTTTTTTGGATTTTACATAGTTAAATTTATACTCCCTTAAAAACTGTTATTAATTTTTACATATAGATATTATAAGGATTTTTATAATAGCTTATAAGTCACTAGTAATATTTATGATGAAAAGGTATGAATTATTAGCATGATAATAAAAACTCATGAGATAACATTAATGTGAATTCAAACTGAAATTAATTCAGTATGTATGGAGTAAAATTCAAGTTATTATTTTTTTTAATTGAACAAATAACATTAGCAAATTCCAAGTAGAAGGTATTTTAGGCATGACAACTCACTGTCTGGCAGCTTTCACTTTTTTGTATGTGGTCATTTTTCCCACAAGCATTTTTAAGTTACAACTATAAATAAACTGTTGTATCTAGAAAATTTTTTCTTTGTGCAGGAAAGTTTGAAACTCAAATTTTAGATCAGACTTTTCTGACTTCAAAATACTCTCCAATATGGAATACCATTGACTTTGGAGAAAAATTTTCACAAGTTCAAATCAGGAATGATAGTCAACTTGAGAACTGTAACTAGACATCAATTATTCACTTTCCCATGACATGTGAAATATATGCTAACTGAATTTGGGGTTTACCACAGTGAAGAGTACTGACAAAGTCATAGTCATCACAAGATTTTTATTCACTTTGGGAAAAGAGAAAAAAATGATGTTTTTTAAAAAGTGGTAACTACAGGGAGATGATAAAACAGGAATGTGACGGAATGTAAAATAAGCAGTAGATTTCCTATACAAAGCCAGCATAGCCTTTCTGAGATGTATAATTAATAAAATACAGCCATAAAGTTATCTTACCTAGAGAGAGAACTTTGTTAGCTGTGGGCCCAGCAAGTGCAAATGATCTGAGACGAGAGAATGATTGGAGATTCAATAAGCAATCTGGAGTCCTGTGACACTGGAGAATTCTGTGTAAAAGTGAGATAATAGGACACGAATTCTGAAATATCTGGAGCCACATTGCATGGAGCAGGAAAAAAGAGATCAGATTTTATGCAAATATCACTAAAAGTCACTGGAAAGCTTTAGGAAGAGGATGATCTATGTGTTTTTTAAAAAATCTAAGAATAGGAGAAAAGTGAATTATAGGTGTTAGGAGAACCAGTGGGGAAAAGAAAGACCACAGAGGTGACTAAGACATTAGTCCAGACAAGAAATGATAACAATTAGACCCAAGATGGGAACAGAAAAAAATTACATATATTTGGGTATCTGTTGGTGAAGTCTTCTTAACAAGACTTGCCAATTGATCAGATGTGATGAGTGAGGATTAGTAAGTGCTAAAGTTTTACTGTTTTTGTTCCCTTCAAAACTCATGCTGAAACTTCAACCCCATGAGGACTGGCGTGGTTGCTCAGAGGATTCAGCAAGCATGAGGACATAGGTTCGAACCCCAGCACCATGTACACAACAAAGTGTTCAAGCAACGAAGGCCATATGAAAACTAAATAAAATTGATTCTCTCTTTCTCTTTCCCTCACTGTCCCTCTTTCTTAAAAAAAAAAAAAAGAAAAAGAGATGGGAAGATGGGGCCTGACGGGAGGTGCTTACGTCATGGAGATGCTACCCTGGTGCATGAATTAAGTAATGATGCTATAAAATGGAGTTGTGGGAGTGATCTCTCTCATTCTCTCCCCTCTCAAGGATACAGAATTCAAGCCTCAACTTAAAAGCAGAGACTGTCCCCAGCAGATAAAAAACCTGCCAGTCCCTTGATCTTGGACTTGTAGCCTCCAAAACTATAAGAAAGAAGTTTATGTTCTTTATAAATCACCCAGTCTTGAGTATTCTCTTATAGAAGCACAAACAGACAAACACAGAAGGAAACTAAGAAGATCTTTAGTCAAATACATTGACACACACACACACACACACACACACACACACACAGACATCCAATAAGCTTGAATTCAGATTCAGGCTATGTCGTGTGCTAGTTCTGTGCAAAATGAGTTTGTAGAGCAACTAATTCTCCTTGGCAAATTAAGACAATACCCCACCTTCAAATATGATGGGTAGGTTGACTTAAAAATACTAAAACAAATCATTAGCATAGTGCCAAGTACACAGTAATTATTTATTAATGGCAGATATTAATATTATTTATACTAGATACTGAAAAGTACCAATTTTTGCTGGAATCATGATTACTTCAAATTCATTAAATTATCTCAAGTCTTTTAAAAACAAAAGGTTTAAAATTATAAAT
Organism: Aplodontia rufa; assembly: GCA_004027875.1. NCBI lineage: Eukaryota > Metazoa > Chordata > Mammalia > Rodentia > Aplodontiidae > Aplodontia > Aplodontia rufa. Next base: position 17,779 of record PVKS010031661.1, on the reverse strand, counting down.
TCAGAAACATTGATTGGTGGACACTACAAACAAGAATTATGGAAAGAACACAAAAGTTAACAATATACAAGAAGTAGTACTTGCTTTTGAAGATCTTTAAGACTAGTATGGGAAACATGCTGTAAAAACAACCACTCTAACATGAGATAGATACAGCATTGTGGTTATACACAAACTGTGGCACTGTACTATATGGCCGAAGGAGCATGTATTTTTAGAGGATGGAGAAAAATGTTAGACAACACTATAAAGAGGAGACTTTTGGTTAGTAGTGTAGAAAATGGAGTAAATACTAGGAGGTCATTCTAAATTCAAAGAGCATCAACAGCAGAGAGACAATAGAGAAAAATGCTTCCTGGATTTTCTGGATGGAGAACAGCATAAGATAATGAGGTTGGGAGAAGAAGAGAGAGGAGCAGAGGGATGGGAGAGAGGGTCAGCAGGGCCAAGACCCTGCCCACACATGCATAGCTCCAAAGTAGACTGAGGCAAGAATAGTAAAGGGCTTTAAAAGTGAGAAATTTTTTCCTACAGCTAAGGCAGTGTCAAAGTTATCCAAGAATTTTTTATTATGCTCAAATTTGTGTTTTAAAAATGTTAACCTTTTAGCTTTTGAAACCTAAGTTAGAGTGAAAGATACTAAAGCAGAGAAATTAGTTCAGAAATCGTGATTTTTTTTAATCAAGGTAGAAGTGGTACACACTTGATAATTATTATACATATAGAGTATTTATTGTGCTTTAGTTTTCCTTCATAGTCAGTCATGGGACAAGTCAAGGTCAAAAAGCAAATCAAGGACATAAACTCAACCCACAGCTCTGGATTCTCAGTTCAATATTTTATGTGACTAAATATGTGAAAATGTGCCTGGATGCTTCCTGATAAGTAAAAGACTCAATTTTATATGTAAAAATTACCTTTATATGCACAAAATAAACTATAAGGTTGTGCCACTTTAATCAATCTGTATTGCTAGAAATAGGCTCTATAGCTATTAACAGACTCTGCTTTCCTAGACTTCCTCATGCCATGCAGCTTAGTCATGCCTACTTGAGCACATGGAGGCATGAATAAACTTTAAAAGAGAAAGAGGAATATGCTTTCACCGGTTTTGTAAACACAGCAGCCTATGCATTTGCCCTAAAGGGAGAGATCTGCCACTTTGTAAGTTAAGCCTGAGTGAATTGCATGGTTTCTAGACAGATACTCAAGAAACACGTTGAAAAAGTTTTAAAATAAACTCATTACCCTCCTTCCAGAGCACAAGATGTACAGAGCAGCTGGGTATATGAAAAGAAAGACTGAAAGACTCAAACATAATGGTAGGTGCCTTTTGTGATCATCAGTCATACAGAAACCTATTTTTTAAATGAGGAGTAAAAATTATTGTAGTCAGGGTGCCTTGTCCAAGGTCAAAGAGTTAAGTGAAGAATGTAATGACTGTACTCCTGGCCTCCTGAAGGCAAAGGTGGTGGATTTTCTATGCTGTGTCTCCTCATGCAGTGACAGCAGGGACAGTGATTATGCAAGCACTCACCCTGCCTCTGGATTATGTGACTACCTACCTTGGAGAAGTCTATCAATATTGTGTATTTCCCTTCCTTGCTTACTTCCTGCAGTGTAAAAAAATGTATTCTTTATAATCTCTAGCTTAATTTCCTATTTAATGCATGTAGTTATTCATTCATCAAACAATTTTAGGCCTCTATGAGTTAAGTGTTGTGACAAAATCCCCAAGGAGTTCATAATCAAAAGATAGAGGAGGAAAGAAAGATATCAAACATATAATCAAAAAAGAGTGCAAAAAATACTTCAACTGTTTTCAGAGAAAAAGAGCTACATTCATGAAATGAAATGATTAACACTTATTCTTGCCCTTTAAATTACTGAAAACACATTGCTTAAGATTTTGTTAAGCCCAAGTGCTAGATCCTCATGTAGTCAGACCCACTGTGTAACCTTAATATAAATGAAATGAGATATCCCACAAAATACCTCCTCATCTGCCACACCAAAGGTTGAAATTCTCATAATTTCAAACATCAAGTTATTAGAAAACAAAGGCAGTGACACAATTTTAAATGAGTGCACCCCAGTTAAATCACATCAATTCACTGGGGAGATTCATTTACTTAGGTAAAATCATTGCCAGATCAGACCCTTCAGATATTAATGATGAAAAGGATGAACTTAGTGTTTGGACTGGTAATTGATTTATCTTCAACACTTTTCCCTGGTTTCTTTGAAAGGAGTTCTTAAGAGTAAGCTACAAAAGAAGCCCCACAAAGGATTTTTGAAGTGAATAAATTTCTGGGAATCATTCCTAGGGAGGATGGAAAAACAATAGGCTTGTCCTTTCCCTCAAACCATATGTAGACAAATGACCATTAAAATAAACCACTGATTCTAAAAATCCACTTGCTTTAGAGTAATTAACTGTCATTTCATTTTTTATATGAAGAATTCACTCCAGTCTGATATAAAACCTTGAAGTTGTGAATCAGTTACTATTTACCTGGGAAAGACTTTAGAACAGCACAGGGCTCTTGAGTTGTTCTAAATACTGCTATCTTCTTTCTTTTTCTATTTAAAGTAAAGTAAACACAGAATATTTTATAAGGAAAAAATATACTTTTGTTAAATGTGATATGTTAAATAGTATATTTACATGTATATATTGAATTAAGATATTATTATTATTATGTTTGTATGAAAAATATGAAAGTTTCCATTAGTTTTTGCATATGCCATCTTATTCAAGCCCTGTAATTCTTTAAAATTTCTGCCCATAGAGTTAAATAACAAATGTAAGCTATTACATACTTGCTGGAAGCTTAATTCTTGGTCATTAACCTTAAAACTTTTTTCAGGCTTTAGGAAGAGTTGTATTTGAGTCCTCTGGTGAGTTTGTTTCTGATGATGATGGGCTTGAAGATTCCCCTGAATGAAGAAATACGATGGTGCTAACAAGAGCCTGAGCTCAATGGCTGAGTATCAGATCTACTATCAGGCACCAATCAGCCACCACTGGCTAGGATGCAAAAACACAAACAAACAAACAAACAAACAAAAACTAGCTTGCACCCTTACCTTCCAATGCCTCTACCTCATCAGGAGCTCTTTTTGATGCTGCACTTTTGTGGCCCTGTGCATGCCCATCTTGCCTGATGGACCCACTAACTTAATTCTTGACTGGGTGCTCTAACACTTTGCAGACCTTATTACTATCAAACACATTTCACGAAGTTAGTCTCACAAGCCACCTGTTTCAGAACAAACTGGGAAACCTGTTAAAAACCAACCATTTGAGGATAGAGCTGAGAATACTTTATTTTAAACCACACATTGAGAAATTTTTTTTCTGACCTAAACTTACATTACAGCATTTAAATATAAGAAAATTTTGTTCCAGAACTTGATATCAAGCCTTCAGCCACAAAATCCAGACCTGTTACTGAATACTCATCTTAATGACAAGACTCCCCATTTCTCCTTTTAAGACGTGGAAATGGCATAGTTAGGAAACACACAGGCTTTAAAGAGGCATGCCTAAGTTCAATTGTGTTTCCACCTCTTCAGCCTCAGAACAGTAAATCAATGCTATCTGATATGGTTTGGTTATTGTCTGTCTTCTTTAGGTTATAGAACTCCACGAAAGCAGGTCCCAGAATATCAAATTTACTGTTTGTCCTCAGCACCTTGGACAGCACCCAACATACAGTAATTATTCAAAAACATATTTATTACAAACGTGTAGTAGAATTTGAGAAAATGTATACATAAAATTGTAACAGAACCTGAAAAGAAAACTCAACGAGTATTGTTATCATCATTAATTTAAATATGAAAAAAATTCAGATTGAGAAAATTATTAATAACAGGTAGATTCTCGTTTTCTTCTCTGAGGAAGAAAAATACAGGAATATCACATTTTAGTCAAGAACACATATCTCAGTTCAAAAGTTAGAAAGGTGACTTTAATTTAAAGACAAAGAATCATCACATAGTAAAGATCATATAATTGGGGTTTAGAACTGAATTATTTAAAAGTTTTTAAACATATATGATTGCTTAGAAATTCATCTTTTATAATCAGTTTGGATTTAGAATTTCTTGAAAAATCAGAAATACACAAATGACTCTTGATTAACGTCCCAAAACATTTTTGAAAGAAAGAAAAAGGAACTTACACCTTTCCAAGTACACTTGAACTAAGTGTACCTACATTGCTAGGGGCTTACAAACAGAGCTAATTGGTGACCTTGAAAAAAACTAATGTTCCATCCATACTTAACAGGAGGCCCACATACTACCACTTGCTGTTACCAACAACTCACTCACACACCTTTATAAGTCTCTGTCCAAGTATTATCTGACACTTAAAATAATATTATATAAATATTATATATTATACAAATATAATAATTATATATAAATATTACCATATGTAAAGTAACAGTAATAATAGTAATAGCTATATCTGGCTTCTTCAGATGAATATAATAACTCATCCCTCATTTCTTTTTCCTCCTATCCTTATTTACTTTTTTCCATGGCATTAATCACTATCCAGTCTACTATTTCTTTCAATGTATTTGTTGTCTGCTTTCACATAGAACATAATACAAGCAGAAGGTCTAGGCCAATGGGCCATAGACCACAAGCAGACTATTGATTCAAGGTTCAGGAAAGATTGTAACAAAGAAAAATGTTTCATAAAGATAACCTTGTACAATAAAGTTCAGCATAGGTGTTGGGCAGTGATAAATTTATGGATGTTGCTTTCTCCAACAGGATGTGGGTAGTACTGAGAGACACACGAAAAGAATCTAAATGTCAGATACTAATGCATTTGTGAAATAATTTGAAAAAAAATAAATGTAAAAAACAATATTATGTGGAAAAATGAGATTAGGAACTATTTCTCTAAACCACATCTTTTCTTGGGGGTAAAAATTAAGTATTGACACATCAAGATCTATGAGAAATATTGTGTGAAGAAATCTTTTGTAAATATCTAAACAAAGTTCAACATCATTTTTTCCTCATCACATGTGTTTAATGATGATTTTGAAATAATTAACTCTAATGAGAATTAAGAATTAAAACAGGTTTTTCATTATAGCAAATAAATTAAACCCCTTGGGGACCCCTAATGAAATATCATGTCAATGGTGGTCTTAAAGTTGGAGTAAAAGACCTTCCTCTAAGCATTCCATAAGCTGGAGGCCTTTGTGAATTTAGGTCAATGAGATGTGACCCCAGCTATGAGATTAATGTCTCTCACTGATGTCATTCTTGGACAATATGTCCTTTAATTGGTTCTGAATTTAATTTCTGGCTATAGACTCATAATACCCAATAATAATCTCATCTGTATTGTATATTTGATTCCCTATGATTTAACTAATGTCTAAAGTCACCATATACAATGTGAATCTGAATGTACTACATTAAGTGTCTTCAGAGAAACAGTAGGAATGAGAAGGCTATCTATAATAGGAATTGATTCACAGGACTACAGTGACTGAGACACTCAATCACACGTTGTCTGCCCACTGAAGATCCAGGAAAATAAGTGGCATACCTTAGTGCAGGTTGGAAGTCCTGAGAACTAGAGAAGCTGATGGGGTAACTGTAAGCTTAAGGACGATGTCCAAGGCTGAAATTTGGGCAAGGGCAAAAGGAAATGGGTCTCCTAGCACCTTCTGCCTTTCTGATCCATCAGGAAAGTCACTTTGGGTAAGGATAGACTTTACTTGCTTATTCTACTGATTCATATTCTAATCTTTCAGAAACAGTCTCACAGATATATATACAGAAATACTGTCTTAGAGCTACCTGGGTTTCCCATTACCCAGTCAAGTTGACACTTAAAATTAACCTTCATATATACAATTGGTTCCTTAAAGTGATTATGTTTATTTCATTGATGTAGAAAACATTATTTTCTTCATATACAATATAAACTGGAGGTACACATAAAAATTAAATTGCTTTAGTATTTATTCAAATATCATTTTAAAAACTATGAAACTTAAATGACCTCTTCCTCACTAGGTTCTGACACTAAGAACAGAAACTGTTAATATTCTACAAGACACCTGAGCCTGGGCCAATAAATCTCTGCCATGTCCCTTCCTAGGTTCTTCCCATCAACCTTGATCAGTCTTTGAAGTCAGCACAGGGATGGAAATTGTGCTGTGTTGGAAGCAGCAGCAATGTGAGTTCCAGATGTTCTGACAGGTGGTCTCCAGGAAGGCTTTACTATCAGGGCAATTAATATGAATGTGACCTTCATCCTGAAATGAGCCAAACAGGCTTTTTGATATTTTCCACATTTCAGGTCTGAGACTATTTCACAGCAGTCAAGATTAGATAGAACAAACCTATTAAGGTTTCTTAGTTTCAAATATACAGCGAATGTTGAGAGGAGAGAACATTTATCATGGAGGTTCTAAACTATTTTAAGTTTTTTCCTTCTGTAAATGGCAAGTTTTTATTTATATGTGTCCCTCTACTCCTACCCTAGTTCATAACATCACGCACATGCAACTCTATAAATCTGCAAATATGCACATTATTCACACATGTATTCCACTATCCTATTTCACTAAGAACATAGGTATATTTTATACTATGATAAAATGGAGTTCCATTTAGTGTTATAGAGTTCATACATTAATCCTCATCTAATGGAACTAATAGAGTTCACATAGAATATATATATATATATATATATATATATATATATATATATATAATTATATATATATAATCCTCTTCAATTTGTATTGTCCTACTCATATTACAAGCTTTAATTTCAATTTTATCTTCTCCAAAAATCTTCTTTTAACTTAACTTTACCTTAACTACTACTTTCTCTGGGTTCCAAAGCATCCTAAAACTGTGTAAGTCTCTTGCAGCCCTTTTTGTATTACACTCAAACATAATTAAGTGTCCTATGGTTTTAAGAGTCTTCATAGATCAGAGACCTGTTCTTGTATTCCCAGAACTAATCACAATGTCTGAAATGTACCATATTCTTGGTGCTCCTTCATAGAATTTGTCCTCATCTGAGTGTGTATGTAGTTAAGTAGTAACTAATCCAGGAAAGGCTGTTAATATCTAATAGCAGGCTGTCAAATGAAAATATAATGAGTTAATATACTATTTGTAGTTCCATGTACATGAAAAAGGCTTCTGGTAAACCCACATTTGACTTCTATTTTCAAATAGAAGTGATTATCTAGTCAATATTGTTTTAAAAGGAAAAATAAATGTAGTTTATTACTTTGCAGTGCTAAATCCTAAAGTTTTTATTTTACGGTGTAGAAACCATAATATTGTAAAAAGATCATACATTATGATTTTACAAATTAATTATTCTTTTGATCAAACATTAAGAACAAAAAGGTCAAAAGAAGAATTTGGTCTCTCAATCTTTTATAACTTTGAACATTTTATCTTAATCAAGCATGGTTATTATCACCAAAAATATCTGATGTTTACAAATGATTTATATTTGGCCTGCAAACATCTTTTCGAATTATTTCTATTCTCTTGAAACACCTATGTTGGGTTTTCACACTTGAAATAATCACACTCAAAGAAGGGCACTCATTTCAAGAAGTGAGATTGTAGGATCATGACAGCTGTCATATATATTATGAGTGGCTTACAAAGTACTTTTATTTTCCATTATTGTCACACTTTAAATACATATTTTACTCCAGCCCTCAGAAGGAATGATTGAACTGTTACAAATTTTAAAATGTTTAAATACATATCTGAGACTATTTTAAACCATGCACACTATCATACACACTATATTTTGCTCATCTGGGAGCATCTTACCTAATACCCATCTGGAAATTTTTATAATCCTTGAAAGTATTTATCCACAGACACATGTTGGTATAATAAGCAAACTTTACCAACTTGATACCTGCTTCTTCTTCCAAATCATTAATAAATATAACACAAAGCTTCTCTGTACTTCTAATCTACTGTTATTAAACAACCTGAGCCTCACTCTATGGTTTAAAGTTACTTTAATTGCCCTTCATTCTGCTGTTAACTATTTCTCTAAATGAAAACAGTCTCATGTTTCAGTTCATTGTTCACCATGAGTTGTAAGAAAATGACTCAACTGCCACCCCAGAGGAAAAGTATTTCACATGGAGAAAAGCCTTCTACAATAAGATCACAGCGACAAGGACTACCATCAACTCCTCAGTATTACACACCACAAAACTAACTGCACTGCTCTACTCTCCTTCTAGACACCAAAGATGTCCAAAGAAGCAATATACTCATGAGAGCAGGAAATTGGTTCTTGCTACAATCTATCCAAAAGTAGTTGCTAAAACGTATAATTCTAAAATAATGAAGCCCATCTCTTATTATTCTCAATGTGAGGTGACTCTGTGCCTTATTATTATTTGATTTATAACCTTTACTTTTCCACAATGGTAAGCATTAACCACATTTTCTTAGGAACCTCTATCTGCCTTTTGGGGAGAAAAAAAAATCATAAAATCAAAGGATGCACTAGAAGGAAGAGATACTTCATGCAATAACCAGGAATGATATTAGTTTTCCTAAGGTGGCAACTGTAAAATTAAAAATAAACCATTAGAAGATTTTTAAAAACCAAATGCTGTGTGTATGTCACTGTGTGTGTGTGTGTGTGTGTGTGTGTGTGTGTGTGTGTGTGTTTTGAATAGCAACCTTAAAAACAAGAAAACATAAAGTCAAAAGACCTAAGTTTGAATATCACATCTTTCTCATTAGCTTTGTGGCCCAGTAAACCCTTGAATTTGTTTTGTTCAATGATCTGTTCACATATGATGTTAACAACAGTGACTGTTTACCTTAGTAGAACATTATCAGACTCAAATCATGTAAAATACACAAAGAAGCTGCATAAGATGTACAGCACAATACAAAAGTAATACAATAACATCTGTCCTGCTGGAAAAGGAATAATGATGAAGAAAATGAAAATCAGAGAAATATTTTGATTTTTTAAAACAAGTATATTGGGGGTAATTTTTGTTTGTTTGTTTTCCTGAATGTTAAAAGATAATATTAAAAACCACACCAGGCAAATTTAAAGTTATATATAATAGGTTAGTAATTAATAGAAATAGTATTTAATGGTTTGTGATTATAACAGTGTTATACTTCTGTTTAAAGAAAATAAAATAAAACAACTTCCCTCATGTATAATATCAAATGATTCTTACTAATGAGACTATATTTAATGGTGGTGATACATTAGATGGTTTAAAGAAGTCAAGGAAAAAATAAAAAAAAATTGGTGTGAATTCTTAAAAAGTAAACTGCAACTTACTATCTCTATTTCTTTGATTTCAACTAAGTGAGAGAAACAGATCTTACAAGTTCATTTACAAGTTCATACCAATAAGCTCTGTTTAAAGACAAACAATCCAAAACACTAGCTGTGAGATTAAAGGAATTGTTTCCAAGAGGTTTCTGTGAACTAGGTGACTGGCAGCTTTTATCAGGTTTCCTGCATTTCAGGAGGGATGGAGTCCCTTGAAGCCCCTTAGACAGTCAGGCTGTGGTGAGAGATCTATGGATCTTTATCCATTTACTCCCTTCCCTTACTTTCCCAAGAATGTAAGTTGTAAAATTCAAAAGCTTGTTAAATCCACCACAACAAACCAAGCCTGGATCTTTGGACAAAACTCAAGAGGGACTCTGTAACTTGATCTAGAAAATGAGGAAGTCAGATTCTTCCAAATTTTAATTACATTTTCTAGTAATATTTCTCCTCTGCAATGCTATTCAAGTATTTTCAAGAACTCATTTTTATGGGTTTTCTGGCTTTGGGATAGGGCCTGAGATTTTTATGTTTTCACCTTTAGTTACCAATATCTAATGCTGCTTATAGTCCTCCCTGTCCTCCTACATCACTCCTTTTCGCTATTTTTTTCTTTGAGTTTTGCAACTAGTTTTGTACTACATTGATTCTTTGATGTTATAAGGCTTGGAATGATCCCTTAGTATAAAATATTTGTGCAGAAGAGTGGACTTGATATTTTGGAAAACTAATGTATCTCTGTCTAATAAGTATCTCCATGAAAAAAAGGTTTGGATCTTTGAATACACAATAGGGTCAGATGTAACTGAAGAGCATGTTGTAGAAGTATCCTTGATTTTCTCAAGCAGAAAACACTCCTGGACCTGGTATTTCTGAAATTTTTGGTTAATAAAGATATTATAGCAGATATTACTCCATGACCCTAGAAGTCTATTTGGAATTAAGAGAAGATGTGATAGAGGTAGGGAACATATTGTCAACTATTCACTGATATATTCATCTAGAAAATAATCAGACAAATACCAAAGAGAATTTTGTCTTTTTAACACATTCTACAGAGTATACAAACAAATGCACTAATTAACATATAAATATCTATATTAATGGAGAAATGTTATATGTAAATATGTGTGTGATGACTAATGATATAGTTCTGTAATAACTACACCATGGTTTGTTTTGGGTTTTGTGTCTTCTAGGGTTTTTTGACATCAGTTTAAAATACTCAGTTCTGTTATATATATAATTAGAGTTCTTCATTTACACATCACCCTCCAGTTCATACCTTAGCATGTTCAACACCTTGAACAAAGTGGGGCCCCAGCCCTGGCAGGAGCACAGGGCAACCCTGAGCCACACCCTGCCCATCCAGAACTGGGTCTCTGGCCCCAACAGGCACACAGGACACCCCCTAGGTCCCTGCACACAGACTGTGCCAGCCCAAGCCCAGGCCTCTGGCCCTAACCCCAGCAGGCACAAAGGAAACCTCCGTGGACCCTGTGCAGTGAACATGCACCACTGTCCCCTACACCCAGGGCTCAGGCCCTTGAACCACCAGGTGCACAGGACACCCCTAAAGACCACATACTCGGATCCCACCCACTGAGGTCCAGACCTCCAGCCCCAGCTGGCAGAAAAACAAGTCCCCCTCAAGCACTCCATACCAGTTCCCTCTCAGCTGTCATGCATACCCATCAGGTCCAGATATATTGGACACATTCCCATCATCAATGACCCAAAGACCCAATGCAGCCTATATGCAGGCATATCCCACCCCACCCTAAGTCTCTGGGACCACAGGACCCAGCCAATCACCACTGCCACAGAGTTTCAAAAACCCAGCAGGCTGTCCTGCAACCCCACCAAGTTCCATATCCAAATACTGAAACATAGATGCAGCTGGTGCAGCAAAATGAAGCTCCAGGCAGAAGCAGCTTTCTGGAAGAAGGTGTTCATCAGAAAGACAATATCTGACCTGATCCTTTGACCTGCAAGGAAGAAGCACCCAGAGACCTGAATTGCTTCCACATAGGGTACCTCAATACAGAGATTCAGAAGATTTTCAAAGATGAAAAAACAAACTAGAAAACATTTGCCTCAAATCCTAAAATCCCCTACCAAGGAGCCCATGAACAGGGAAAGAAATGAAAACCTAGAAAAAATTAAAACATTGTGATTACTCAAAGGAACAATGAACTAAAAGAAGATTTAATGAAGGGACTAAGTGAGAAATGGAAGAGGCAACAAACTCTATTATCAAAGAACTAAACATACTGAAAAAGAAACTAATGGAGCTAAAATCTACATTCAATCAAATCAGAGGAACAATGGAAGAATTTAATAATAGGCTAACTTCTATAGAAAACAGGATCTTGGCTCTTAAAGAAAGAAATTCTGATGATGAGGATAGGTTGACAAAGCTGTGTACAAGGATTACAAAAAAATAAAAAACCTCACAGAACATAAGCATAATTTTCAAAATGCCTGGGATGAAATCAGAAGACATAATCTAAGATTAATTGTGATACAATAAGGAATCAAAATGCAAAAGAATGGCATAGAGGAGACCCCAAGATGGCAATCTGAAGAGAAAAGGCTTCCCCAGGGGCTCTAAGGCTGAACGGGAAATCCCCAGGTCTTCTCCAGTATTTTGAGGTGCGTTTGGAGGATTAGCATCCTGAAACCCCAGTCCTAATTTGCTCAGTGGTTTTAAGGAGCAGTGACTTGGGAGAAACAAGTGGAATTTTGTTTTTCTCCCACCCCGGCTGGGACACTGGCATGTGGCCAGTCTCCCTTGCTTACATTCCGCCTGGGACTGCAGGAGGAGACTAACAGTCCCTGAACACAGTGGTGCAGAAAACCCACAGTGCTTTAAAGAAAGCGATTTTTGCAAAGTCACTTCCTGTGCTTATTCTTTGTCTGGAGGCGAGATTAGTGTCTGGAAGCTGCCTGCAGACAAGCACAGAGAAGCAGGACAGTTTGTGCTGCAGAACCAAGTGTGGGAGCTGCGAGGGCGTGGGAGCCAAGCATCCATCTTTAAACCCCTTGGAGGATTCCACACTCCCTGACCCACCGGGGCCAGCCCTCCTTAGGTCTGCAGAGCAGGCTCTTAAAACTACTTCTGGAGCCGCCCACAGACCACAGGCTGAATCGGGAGGGGAAGGCTTGAGTCAGGCCCTGAATCCTCTTCACATAAGGGGTTTGGGTAGTGGAGTAAAGGGGATCATTGATCAGTGCTAAACACTCCCACCACAGACTTAAGGTCATTCCCTGTTAAGCCAGCGGATCTTCTTGCCCCAACTCTAAAGTCACAGGAGTCAGTTTCAGGAACCACCAGAAGATGGAGCATTGAAAACATAAGGCTTCTGACTTCAGATTCCCTGAAAATCCCAACTGAGAGATCCAGTTTTTCATACCCAGACAGACAGTGAAGATCTCCTCGCAAAAGAACCAGAGACACTCTTACTGACTATACTTCCAAGTTTTTACTATTAAGAATTTTCTTTTTTTTGCTGGTGTTGTTGCATGCATGTTCTAGATGTGTACTAATGTGATAACTGGAAAAGTTTATTGGTTCTTCAATATATAAAAATGTCAGCTTTTTTTTTGTTTCCCTGCCCTGTTAAATTCTGGGGGCAGTTAATCCCCCCACTCTTCCATTTTTTAAAAAATTTTTTTATTTTATTTTTTTCTTTCTTTTAGGAAAAATTAATAATATTTCTTCCTGTTTTGATAGCCTGTTTTTATGTTTCTTTCTTTTTTTTCCCTATTTATTGTCTCTCTGATTCCCTCTTATCCATCTTGTCTACCCTTGTCCTTATTCTTGAGAAGAAGGAGTCTGATCAGTTCATATAGTATTTGAAATATATATTTCAAATATATTGACAAGCATAATTCACAGGGTAACTTCTTCCCTTAAATGATCACCCAAATCTTAGTAATAACTAAGATTTTACCCTTCCTATATCAGACCACAGCTATCCTAGCTTCCCTTTGGATCTGTATTTTATTTTCTGCTTTTTTCTTTTTTCCTTTATTTTAAATTTAGTAATTTTTTAAAATTTTTCTTTTCTTCTCAAAAATTTTCCTTTTAGAATTTTCTTTTTCTTTCTTCAGCAAATTCTTTACCTCCTCCACTTTCTCACTGTCCATAATGGTCTATATAATCTCTTCTCTAAATTTCACTGGCATTACCGTCCCTCTCTGACTCCCAATTAGTTAACTCTCTTCAACCCCCCACTATTTAGGCTGTGTAGCAATTACTGCTGTGATTGCTAATCTGAATAACATTTGCTCTTGAACTCTGACATATATGATAGTTAAATACTAGTGTTACAAAAATATAGATTATCACTAACTAGTTGCATAGGCTGAATTCAAAAGTCTATTATAGTCAGTTCTAAACAACTAATTTACTACTGTTTATTGTAAGCTTTGATTGTACATATAGACAATTTGCTACTAGCACATGAGGTACGGGAAATGTGTAAGGGTAACAAACAATTCACAGTAAAGGAGGTAGTCTTTTGAAATCAAATTTCCTGACAAAACCCCATTTCAAGTAAGGGTCTGGACAGATTTCCCAATCCAATAACTTAGTCCTTAAGGCAGGCGACAGGGAAAAGAACCACGAAGTCTTGTATTGCTTCCAAAGGGTTCACTGGTCAAATAAGAGAGAAGAATCTCTTCAGACATGAGAAATCAAAATTGAAGAGGTTGACATCAGTCCCAAAACTCCCCTAGTATGTGGGCTATGGACAGGGACTGGGATGAAAATCTAGAACAATATATCAATGAGTTGATAACAAAAAAGGAACAACGAATTAAAAGAAGAGATAATGAAGGGAATAAATGAGAAACCTCAAGAGTTGAGAAAATCTGTGATTAAAGAAATCAATTCCCTCAAAAAGGAAGTTTCAAACCTAAAATCTGAAGTCAATGACATAAGAAGGTCCATGCAAGAATTTAATAATAGACTAACTTCTGTAGAAAATAGAACCTCTGCTATTGAAGAAAGAACATCCAACAATGAGAACAGGTTGATCAAGTTAGAGCTCACTGACACCAAAAAAGAAAAAGTGTTAAGAGATCATGACCAGAATTTTAAGAATGTCTGAGATGAAATGAGAAGAAACAATCTGAGAGTAATTGGGATACAGGAAGAAATTAAGACACATATCAATGATATGAGGAATATTCTCAAAGAAATTGTGAATGAAAATTTTTCTCACATAAAAATAGAACCAGACATGCTCATCCAGGAAGCTTACAGGACACCCAATAGGCCTAATCAAAAGAGAAACTCACCAAGACACATCATATTCAAAATGTACAACAGGGATACCAAAGAAACTATATTAAAAGCAGCAAGCAAGAAACGCCAAATCACATTCAGAGGCAAGCCAATAAGAATTGTCTGTGATTTTCAACTCAGACTCTGGAAGCAGGAAGGGCTTGGAAAGATATCTTTCAATGTCTAAATGACTACAACATGCAGCCAAGAATTCTTTTTTTTTTTTTTTTTTTTTTTTTTTTTTAGGGAGAGGGACAGTGAGAGAGACAGAGAAAGAGAGAAACAACTTTATTTAGTTTTTCACATGGCCTTATTTGCTCCAACACTGTGTTGTGTATGTGGTGCTGGGGTTTGAACCTGGGTCCTCATGCTTGCCAGACAAGCACCAAAACCACTGAGCCACTGCTCCAGCCCCATGCAGCCAAGAACTCTATACCCAGCAAAACTCAGCTTCAAATTTGAGAAGAAATAAGAACTTTTCATGATAAAACAAAACTGGCAGAATTCATCAACAGAAAACCTGCCCTACAAAGAATTCTCAAGGAAACACTTCAGACAGAAGAACAAACAATTGATACCCAAAACCCACAAACTGAAGAAATTCAGTAAAAGTATCACCCAGCAATAACTAACCAAGGCAACCACAGAACTAGCTAAATAAGTCGCAATGACTATCAATCAATTACACACTTCTACTTTAACACTGAATGTAAATGGTTTACATGTACCACTCAAAGGACACAGACTTGCTGATTGAATCAAAAAAGAAAATCCAACCATATGCTGCTTACAAGAAACTCGCCTCACAGGTAATGACATCCACAGTTTAAGGGTTAAAGGTTGGAAAAAAAAAATCTACCATGCATACAGCACAAGAAAACAAGCTGGTGTCGCTATACTTATATCCGACAAAGTAAATTTCAAGCATAAATCAATCAGAAGAGATAAAGAAGGCCACTGCTTAGTAGTAAAAGGAACCCTTCAACAGGAAGAAATAACCATAGTTAATATTTACTCTCCAAACAACAGTGCACCCAAATATATGAATAAATTACTGCATGACATCAAACCACTTGTAGATCTCAACAACATAATACTGGGAACTTCAATACTCCATTGTCACCATAAGACAGATCACCAAAACCAAAAAATCAATAAAGACACCACCAGCCTAAATATCTCCATAAATCAAAGGACTTAATAGACATATATAGAATTTTCCATCCCAAGTTAGCAGAATACGCCTTCTTCTCTGCAGCATATGGATCCTTTTCCAAAATAGACCATATTCTGGTTCATAAAGATAATCTCAGGAAATATAAAAAGTAGACATTATCCCATGTGTCCTTTCAGATCACAATGCTATGACCCTAGCGATCAACAATAATAATCATAACAGAAAGCACACATATTCATGGAGATTGAATAATACTCTATTAAATGAAGAATGGATCCAAGAAAACATGAGAGAAGTAATCCAGAAATTCTTGGAAGAGAATGAAAATGAAGACACAACATATTGAAACCTCTGGGAAAGCATGAAAGCTTTCCTAAGGGGAAAATTCATAGCACAGAGTGCCCACATTAAAAATGAAGAGAGATCCCAAATAAATAAGGTTATGCTTCATCTCAAAGTCCTTCAAAAGGAAGAACAATCGAACCCCAAAGCCAGCAAAAGACAGGAAATAATCAAAATCAGAGCTGCAATCAATAAAATTGAGAACAAGAAAACAATAAAAAGAATTGATGAAACAAAGAGCTGGTACTTTGAAAAAATAAACAAGATAGGCCCCTCGTGAATCTAACCAAAAGAAGGAAAGAAATGAAGCAAATCAATAAAATCTTCAATGAAAAGGGAGTTATCATCACTGACCCCATGGAAATCCAACAAATTATAAGAATCTATTTTGAAAACCTATACTCCTCCAAATTTGATAATTTGGAAGAAATGGATAAATTTCTTAACACATACAACATCCCTAAATTGACTCAGGGTGATATTGAATTCCTAAATAGCCCAATCACAGGCACTGAAATCCATATTGCAATTAAAAGTCTACCAAAGAAGAAAAGTCCATAATCTGATGGCTTCCCCACTAATTTTTACCACACTTTTAAGGAGTAACTAGCAACACTTCTCCTTATTAAGTTATTTTAAGAAATTGAAAAGGAGGGAATGCTCCCATCCACTTTCTACGAAGCAACCACAACTCTGATAGCAAAACTGGACAAGGATACATCAAAAAAAAAAAAAAAAGAAAGAAAGAAAGAAAGAAAGAAAGCTACAGACCAATATCCCTCATGAACTTGGATGCAAATATCCTTAATAAATACTAGCAAACCATATTCAAAAACTTATAAAGAAGATAATCCATCATGATCAAGTGGGCTTCATCCCAGGAATGCAGGGCTGGTTCAACATATGCAAAACAATTAACGTAATTTACCACTTAAACAGAATCAAGGACAAAAACCATATAATCATCTCAATGGATGCAGAAAAGATCTTTGATAAAATCCAACACCCTTTTATGTTCAAAACTCTAGAGAATATAGGGTTCAAAGGATCATTTCTGAACTATGTAAAGACTATAAATGCTAAACCCTCAACTAGTATAATACTAAACAGAGAAAAGCTGAAAACATTTCCACTAAAATCAGGAACAAGACAAGGCTGTCTGCTCTCACCACTTTTATTCAATGTTGTTCTTGAGACCCTGGCTGAAGCAATTAGGCAAGAGAAAAAAATCAAAGGGATAAAAATAGGAAGAGAAGAATTCAAACTCTCTCTTTTTGCTGATGACATGATCCTGTATCTGCAAGATCCAAAAAACTCCATCAGTAAGCTGCTTGAACTCACAAAGAGATTTAGCAAAGTAGCAGGATACAAGATCAACACCCACAAATCAATAACTTTCCTATACATTAATAATAATAGGACTGATGAAGAAATTAGGAAATCAGTCCCATTCAAAATATCTTCGAAAAAAATAAAGTACTTGGGAATTAACCTTACAAGGGAAATCAAAAATCTATACAACAAAAATTATCGGTCATTGAGGAATGAAATCCAAGATGACTTAAAAATATGGAAAGATGTCCCATGTTCTTGGTTAGGAAGAATTAATATGATA